>JACXGJ010002971.1:5207-58915 GCA_016801105.1 Esox niger
TATATATATATATATATATATATATATATATATATATATATATATATATATATATATATATATATATATATATGTATTTCCCAGGAGTACAATCATTATTGTTTAATGTCCCAAATACTTTCTGGAGAGAGTATTCACAAGTTTTGTTGTTTCGGCTCTTTGGTGATTTCATCCATAACAGACTAACCATTTATGAAAATACAGTTTTAAACACAGTCCCCCATTTAAGGGAATAAAAAGTATTTGGACAATTGACTGACTCTTATTAGGCAGGCGTGTTTGCGCATGAGAGCTATAAATATGTAGACTTGATTGTAGGTTTTTCATTTACACTGGGAGTTGGCTGCTGGTGTCTGACAACCAAAGGATAAAGAAATGTCAGTGCAAGACAATCCGGCAGTTATGCAGAAAAATCTGAATAAATTGATCAGACATTGTCAAAACATTTGATATGCCAGGTGTATGGCCCATTAAGACGAAAAAAGTACTGGTTAGCTCAACAAGCTCAGATATCGTGGACAGAGCAGACAAATATTTACATGCATGAACCAGAGTGATGGCAAGAGTGAAATGTGAAAAAACTATCGGTGATTGTGCGGGGGTGTACGGCTGGAAGTAGGAATAATTCTAAAATGTAAAGTAACATCTTGTCTGCTCAGATATGACCAAATGGCTAAAAACTATTTGGATGGAACTTCAGCTTGCAGAATCATTTCAAATCCAATGAGTACAGAGCCAAAATGACAGAACACTGTAGGCTACATCATCTAAGCTAGTAAGCTACCCATATTTCCTAGCCTGGCGCCACTAGCCTAGGACACGTACAGTTAGTTTCAGAAATATTGACACAATTTGCATAATTGTGGCTCTATATGCCACCACAACGGATTTGAAATCAAACAATTGAGATGCAATTTTCAGTTTCAATATAATTTCAGCTTGAAGGGGTAACAAAAATATAATATGAAACATTTAGGAATTGCAACCATTTTCATAGACAGTCCCTTTATTTCAGGGGCTCAAATGTAATTGGACATAAATAAAATGTTAATTTTCAATACTTTGTTGAGAATCCTTTACAGGCAATGTCTGCTTGAAATCTGGAACGCATGGACATCAACAAATGTTGGGTTTCCTCCTTTGTGATGCTTTGCTAGGCCTTTATTGAAGCAGTCTTCAGTTTGTGGGTCTTCCTGCCTTAAGTTTTGTCTTCAGCAACTGAAATGCATGCTCAATCGAGTTGAGATCAGGTGATTGACTCAGCCATTGCAGAATATTCCACTTCTTTACATAAAAAAACTCCTGGGTTGCTTTCACTGTAATGTTTTGGGTCATTGTCCATCTGTAAACTGAAGCGCAATCCAATCAACTTAGCTGAATTTGGCTGAATCTGAGCAGACAATACAGTGGATATAAAAAGTCTACACGCCAAGTGTTTGTGATGTAAAACAATGTGACAAAGATAAATCATGTCAGAACTGTTTCCACTTTTAATGTGACCTATAATGTGAACAATTCAATTGAAAAAGAAACCGAAATCTTCAAGGGATGTTTTTTAATAAAAACCTTACAATAACCTTGCTGCATAAGTGTGCACACCCTTAGCTTGATTGCCAAGTCACTGGTCATCTTGTTGTTACAGCTATTTAAGCCATACATATTTTTTCTGCTATTCCCCTTGTAGATGCCACAAGGCTGGAGTTCAACATGCCTCCTTAAAATGAATGTATGAGAGCACCAATTGATAATAAACCCATTGCCATGGTATTGGTATATCATTTTCCAAAATGACAGGAAATGTATAGCTGTCGAACATGGTAAACTCGTTAATCTTATAGATACATCAGTCATTGTCAGCTATGCCAGATTTTTTATTGTTTTTTGATTAAATCCATTTTATTTCAATCTTTCCCTGGAATTTCTTTTGTCACTGACCACTTTCCACCACCTTCCTTCACTGTCTTTTCTTCCTCCTCCATCACCCTAATTTATTCCCCCTTATTTTCTCTTATCTTGTTTTCATCCTGTTACTGTGAATTTCAATGGAGTTAACAGAAAGCGGCTCAGCTGCTTCTCACATACTGGTTTCGCTGGGGAATTTTTGGATTAGTTTCTGTGTTTACGTTCTGTTCCCCGGCCACGTGGTAGTTTTGGAGCTTGTCAAAGAGTGATTCTATGGCAAAAGCTCTGCCTTCTATACTAGAGGCCTCTTTACGGTCTTTTTAGAAAACAAGAATGGGCATGACAGTCATGGAAATTTGGTGTTGATGTCATTTTTGGGGGTCACTACTTTGTTTGCTGCCTCTTGGGAGCTTAGTGTTCCCTCAGATCCCTTTTTCTGAGATTATCTCTCCCATCTATCCTTAAATATATATGATTGCATTATTCATTTTTCATCACTAAAGTGCATTAGCTTTGTTTTCCCCTGAGACCTGTTCCAAGATGTTCTTTGTATGTGAAGCCTGTTGTTGTTTTTCTGGGATATGATGACCTCCATTCTTTGAGTGTTTGAATATAAATGAGCATATTAATTAAAGGCAACAAGTCATTTTATAGTACATCATAAAAGCAAATTGGTAATATTGCTGAAATAAGGGCCACACTATATTTAAATGTGATTAAGCCATTAGGCATAACAGGGTGTGGTATTTGTGGAATATTACCAAATCAACATTGGTTTAAATGAGAACCATAGGAATAATCTTCAACCATTCAAAGTAGAGACAACAAACCAACATTCCTTTACATTTTAAGTATCCTAATTACAAATTCAAACCAACTTGTTCAACAATAAACAGTCACTAGAAAACCTACTGCAGTCAACTACTAAAATTAGATTTAAGAAGCAAGCTAGCTAGCACACCATATTTATTTATGAATTTTCTAGTTTCTATGTGGTTTATATCACAACTCAATAATGTCAAACCTATTGCTTTTAAACTCTTTCAGTTCCTCAATTCAAATTACACTCCATCTACAGGTCCATGTTTCAAATGCTCATTTGAAACAGGGAAATCAATTAACGAAACACCCTTTCTTAGCAGTTGAAAATTATAATATCACAGATTCCCTTTTATTTTTACCATAAAGGTTACTGGGTCTTTTCGCTCATAATCTATAACAGGTAAGACATCAGTAAAAACACGATCTTAATCTGTACAATTAAATCCCTGTCAGTCTGTCAAAACAAGTAGACCTGCTACCCAAGACAAGTTGTCAGATCTGTAAGAGGCTAGAAAACAAAACAACAGCGACTTACAGATGCCTGTCATAAGTTCTCCATCTGGCAGAAGATTGGATTCATGTGCTTAGAATTGTTTTCCCCTCTGCAAATCCTCCTCCTTCCTTTTGTGGTCTTTTTCCTGTCTTATTAACCATACCGAAGGAAGTGGTATTTCCTTTATCCAATAATAATATTAGACCTGCCACTGCCAAACTCTATATCCGTTTTGTTTTTTAAAGCGCTTTGAGATTCAATGTAATGGAAATTGCTACATAAAATAAATTATATTATTATTTTTACTATAAAAGAGGCTCTTGGAAGAAGATTGGACTTCTTTGATTGATGGGTGCTATATAGTACACCAGGAGCAGGAAGAACAGGCTTATGGTCTATTCATACTACAACATTTATTGTGACAGCAAAACATGCTAAATGGCAAGCTAATATTCAATAATTTTGGAGAGTATGATAAAAAAATATGAAGCAAATGTTTGTGTCACAGAGCGTTAGACTCCCCTTACTAAATATCTCTGATACCTGTCAACAACAGGAAACATTCTTTCACCTCCAACATACCATGTCTAAAATTCAAATGAGATGCAAATCATGCTACAAGTTTTGTTTTTCTATATAAAACGATGGTAGTGTAAAACTGGGAGAAGTAGATCTCCTAGTTTTGATCTCCCAAATGTGTTTGAAACTTAGTTGCATAAATTTGATTGACATTGTGTTAATGCAAATAGTCTGCCATTTAATTTTCTAAGACTTGATAAGTGAATGAGACAAGAAGATAATGTACTGTCCTTTTACCAAAAGACCAAGCATCGTTTCCTCTTTTCCGAGAATACGGTGTTAAAAGGATATTTCTCTTAAGCTTGTGTTGATATGTATTTAACTTTTTTATAGCCTAAAAGTATATTAAATAAATTCAGCCTACTGCACCAATGGTTCTCCAACTGCTGTATTCACCTTTAACAAAAAGCAAGAATCATTTACAGTTCCAGCTTTAGAACTGCTCTCTTTCTCATCGGGACAGCACTATAGCTGCAACCATTTTTTTAATAAAAAGTACATGTGCCTCGGTGGACATGCTGACAATATAGAGAGGTATCTAAGCCTAGATACTACAGTGTAATTGTGACAGCTGGGCAAGACCTGTGCAGTGCCGGTTGTTATATTTCTATTTGTTTAGGTTCTAGTCATTTGTGTTCTTTGTTCAGTTTGTCATATGTTGTGCTCATTGCTTTCACCTGTGTCATTAATCTTCACACCTCTGTTTTGTTTTCCCCTAATGACCTCCCTGTTTAATCTCTCCAGTTCCCTGTCTCCTTATTGGTCATTGTTCCTTGTGATGTTTAAGTGTCATGTACTTATGTACCTCTAAAGCATTGCCATTATAAAATAAGTCATTGGATAAATAATAGTTTATTATTGTTCCATGTAAAATGTCCTACTCCTCCTTGAAATGTTACAATAAGGGCTGTGGTCTAGAGATATGTATTTTTGCCCAGTGCTCATCACCAAAAGTAAATTATGAGTCAAACATTACTCGGAAAGGTTTTGTGTCCTGAGACCACATTGAAGAATCAGAAAGGGTTTAAATTAAGGGACCACTGCAAATGTCACGCTTTTGTTCCTGACTCAAAACTTTACTTTTCAAGGAAAGAAAGGAGGAAAGAAAAAGGTGCAGTGATCTCTTCATTTTTTCGCGGAGCCATGTATTCAAGAAAAAAGCAATACAGTAGCAGCCACAAAAGAACGAGAGCTAGCATGTCAAAACATTGCTGACCGAGACAATTTCCTGTTTCCATTATACATTTGGTCCCAAGGACATAAGGAGGGGCTCAGGTGGGGAGAGAGGAGTAAACTATCAATGCGATTTTATTTCCAGTTAGAAAAATTAAAAGGCGATCTTTTTCTGGTAGTCAAATAAAATAAACCATAATGCCATGCTCAGTTTATTTACAATATGGTGTTTGAACTTGCGTAATAAAACTAATTTCCTCCTCAAACTCTGTGACCGGCTCCTTCTCCACCTACACTCTTGACTATAAGCCAGTGTATTAATTGTTTAGTTTGATAAGTATTTATCAGATAGTATTTGTCAAAATGATCTACCTTAAATAGTAGGATTTCTGAGAATTCTGAGGTAATGTTATGTTGTAAAAGGGTCTGCAGGCAGCGGTACGATACCACTGACTCAAGCAAGTTTGGCTTCCCTGTATTGATGTTTCATTTTCTTTATTTTATCCGGGATCTGTTTGTTTGATCGGATGAAAACCATTAGAAGAAGCCTAAAGCAAACGCAATGCAGCAAAAACCCTACATAATGAAGCTTTCACACTAGAACCGCCAAGCCTTCTAGACCTAGATGATCCAGAGGAGGAATGGGAGGAGTTCATGTCGTCTGATGAGACAAAAATTGAGCTTTTTGGTCTAGACTCCACTCGCTGTGTTTGAAGGAAGAAGGATGAGTACAACCCCAAGAACACCATCCCAACCGAAAAGCATAGTGGTGGAAGCACCGTATTGAGGGGAAGATGGATGGGGCCATGTATCGCGAGATCTTGGCCAACAACCTCCTTCCCTCAGTAAGAGCATTGAAGATGGGTCGTGGCTGGGTCTTCCAGCATGACAATGACACAGCAAAACACACAGCCAGGGCAACTAAGGAGTGGCTCTGTAAGAAGCATCTCAAGGTCCTGGAGTGGCCTAGCCAATCTCCAGACCTGAACCCAATAGAAAACCTTTGGAGGGAGCTGAAAGTCCATATTGCCTAGCGACAGCCCCGAAACCTAAAGGATCTGGAGAAGGTCTGTATGGAGGAGTGGGCTAAAATCCCTGCTGCAATGTGTGTAAACCTGGTCAAGAACTACAGTACACGTATGATCTCTGTAATGGCAAACAAAGTTTTCTGTACCAAATATTAAGTTCTGCTTTTCTTATGTATCAAATACTTATGTCATGCAATAAAATGCAAATGAATTATAAAAAAAATCATACACTGTGATTTTCTGGATTTTAGTTTTAGATTTGTCTCACATTTGAAGTGTACCTATAATAATAATTACAGACTTCTACATGCTTTGTAAGTAGGAAAACCTGCAAAATCAGCAGTGTATCAAATACTTGTTCTCCCCACTGTAGATTAGTAAAAAAATAATGAATTACAGAATGTTTTTTTTAAATGGTTAATGAATTTGAAGAATAAAACAATGTGTTTGTATTGAAGGTCTTATCATACAAAAATGACTAAAATAGAAAACATAGAACAATTATTTCAGGCCATAGTACTTTCATTCATTTATTTGGCCCTACAAATGTACTAAATGAAAATTACACAACACTTAAACTATTCAAAGATAAATCCATGAAAATGTCATTTTGATTTTGATCTCATTGTGATGATGCATAAGGTAAAACAAGAGATATTATTGACCATTTTGTGACAATCAAAAGATATACGCATGAGTCGCTGTACATAGGCCTGAAAAACAGTTGCTTGATAAACACGGCTGAGTGACTGTAGTGTCTCACTGTCTCTGTATGTTTCTTGGGTCCGCTGCTGATGGCGACGGTTGGATGCACCGTGCTGAGGAGGCAAACACTCTTGCTTTTCTTACATCTGTACACTGTAATCATAGCATTTATCTGTTTGTTCATTGTTCCCAGCATGCTTGTTTTCTTGCTGTCAATTTCTCTACCAGGGAAAGTTATGTGCCTAAGTTGTCCATGGTCACATTTCTGCCTTTGCCAGTGAAAGGCTCTGGGAGTCTCAAAACCACAGTCTCTGAAGGTTTGTTGCATTCTCAGGAATATCATTGCTATTTCGTAGATTCGTGAATAATTATTTAAGGTAATACATTTGATGAATTAGCCTTCCCAAGAAGCTGAATCTCCTTTTGAAAAATGGTAACGTAATACCAGGTAAGGCTCAAACTGGGCAGAGCACCTGCCCCTTTGCTATCTACTACCCTTTCCAGGAGACATGTGCCCGTCTGTCTTGGTGAAGTGCATCGGGCACACAGACGGGTATGCATTGTCCGTCTGTGTGCCCGACGTCACTCACGCTGATGAAAATTGTGACACCCCCGCCCTTTGCCTCATAGTGGTTTGGTCCACTGCCTCCCAGCCCTCAGCAGTGGCACATGTTGCAGTTATAGTGCATGTGTGGGAATATGACTGTCTGTCGTTGGTGGTTGGCTTTCACTGTGAGGAAGTAAGTACAACCTGTGGAAGGTTTTTGTTTCCAAAAAATATACAGTGGAAATAAGAAGTCTACACACTGGTGGTAAAATGCCAGGTTTTTGTGATGTAAAAAACGTGGCATAGATAAATCATGTCCACTTTTAAGGTGAACAATTCAATTAGAAAACAAACAGAAATAAAAACACCCTTATAATTATATTTTGCCACATCCAACAAGAACAGAAAGAGATTTCTGGTGCTGAAAAAATTAACCTATCCCCAGCTTCAATAGCCAAATCTGCTAGTTTAGTAGAAATAACGTGATATAGAGGTTTTTTGTAACTGGGTCATTTCCTGATCGACTGGACACATTTTACTGAATTAAATTGTGTGTTTCATGTTTGAGGGTTTTAATGTGCTGGCCCACTTCAGAAGGATATTTCCTGTTCAACAGATTTTAGTGCTTTTCAATCAAAAATTGTGCAATAATAAGAGTACAAGTACACAATTAGTTTAATATATCATGATAGTGAAACAGAAATATTTTATACAGACACTTTATACACAGCTGTATATGTATAAAGAAAGTTTTGTCAAACAAGTAAGATAACTATATTTAATGTACACATATTCAGTTATAGATGTGATTCAGCCTTTTTAAAACTAGTTTTTCTCCCCTCTGACCTCTGAGATCCAATTAGCTTGTTGCAACAACCACAGTAGGTACAGGAGTGCCAAAGCCCTTCTGTTCTTTATCTCACTGTGTGGTAAACCAGGAAATGTTTAGCTGGTGCACATGGTTAATGAAGATAACGCATTTTCCAGCTTTACAACCACGATATATTTTGCATTCCTACCACAAAGACGTCGTCAACCCCTGGCAGTGCTGAGACAAATTTAGCCGCCCTGTGCTGGATTATAGTTAAACACCTGGCCACAGTGGTGAAGTTGGGGGACAGAAACAATTCCAACTTTACTGTCCAGAGCAAATTACTTAAGTAGATATGTTGTTCTGCCAGGATTTGTTTTGTTGAAAGGTTAACTTCCTTCTTGATGTACAGTGTAGGTCATGTATGTGCAGTCTCTTTTTAACAGTTGACCTGTCAACTTCGACATAGTTTATGGCAAGAGATGTGTTAATATTGCTTAATATTACCCTGGGGTATTTAGAGATGTTTTTGACAAGTATCAGCACCTTTACTTAGTTTGGATGCCATAGATTTCCAGTGGTTTGAAATGATTTATTTGTAGATAATCCAACTGTGGAATTATTGATTTTAAATTGCTTGTTCTCATGTACATTAACAGACTTTCTTCCGAGGGCCCCAGAGTGGCTTCTGACTTTCATTTCAGCTGTTATGTAGGTTGAAGAAGGCAGGTGTGAAATAATCTGTTTATTTAAATAGAACATTATGGAACTGTCATTTCTTGCCTGACTATGCACAAAAAAATATTGAGGGGTGTACTTACTTCGTCAAAGCCTGTATTGTGCAGTGATTGTCCAAAATAACACAGGTTAACGGAAGAAGTATACACTTTCTCAAAACTGTCTCTACTGACCAAAGCTGGAGATGTCACATTGGAGACCAGTGTGCCACAAACTTCACAACTCTGTTTTGCAGTTATCAGAAAGGAAGGAGGAAAACATATGTCACTAATAAATACATGTCACACCTATCTGCAGAAAAAATGCTCCATGTTTGTTGGTGATTTTTTCACTGATTCAATGTTTTAAGCTTCTACTTATGACAACCACTTTTAAGGAACACATACTTCTTGTCGTATAATAAATTTGCCCTAGATATATTTAAATGCATACTCTACAGACCATGTGCCTGCACTGGCATATACTTATTTAAAATATAATATAAATAGCCTGAGATAAGGCAATCTTTTGCCATCTAAGGTTTCATAGCACTTTTGTCATTCTTTATGCCTATCTACAGCTAATGGTTTTCGGTTTCCTATCATTGCTGACATCTCTGTCTGAGCGTAGATACAGTTGTTAGAGGTATGATGACACAAGTTCTTACTTTTACAATAGATATGTAACTCTACAGGCCACGGCAGTGGCCTAGCAGTGGCATGTGATTACATGACCAGTACATAAGGTTGAGCTGAGCAAATCCCAAAGAACTACAGATTGCTCACTGTAGCAGCTTCTGATACTACAACCCTGTTTCAAAAAAGGTGGGATGCAGCGTAACATGTAAATATGACCAGAATGCAGTGATGAAATCATTTAAACGCTATATTTGATTGAAAATAGCAAAAAGACATAAGATATCAAATGTTAAAACTGAGACATTTGATTGTTTCTTGAAAAATATATGCTTACTTTGAATTTGATGCCAGCAACACATTTCAATAAAGTTGGGACAGAGACAACAAAAGACCGGAAAAGTTGTGGAATATCAAACAACTTACAAGGAACTAGGTCGAAAACCAATATTTGATGGCCGTGATCTTTGGGCCCTCAGCCGGCACTGAAAAAAGACACGATTCTGTAGTAGAAATCACTACATGAGCTGAGAAACACTTCCAGAGACCATTGCCTGTGAACACAATACATCGCTGCATCAACAAATGCAAGTTAAAACTCTATGGTACAAAGAAACCATACATAAAAAAGATACAGAAATGACACTAACCTTCATTTCTACTTATTTAAAATGGACTGAGGCAAAATAGAAAACTATCCTGTTGAGAGAAAGTAGGCTTGAGAAACTCAACAGAACACAGATGTACTAATTAACTCTTGAGCACAGGTGTATAGATAGAACACACGTCCTGTCTATGCCTCCTGCTAGGAGTTGCCCATGTAACTGCCACAGGCTTGAGGGATAGGACCATTGACCATATGTTGGAACAACCCATACAAGGGTCATTTAGGCCTTTCTTATTGGAGGGTATTTGGCTGGGTTTGACCCTAGGCCGCCTCCCTTGTATAATAAGTACTGTGGAACTTCCTGTATTCTTTGGAGAAGCACAAAGGAACATCAATGTCTCATGCTGAATAAAATGGCCCTCCCCTGACTTTGGTTGCATAACTTTTGTTCTTGAACATCATCAGAACAGGAAGCTAACACTGTGGTCTGACATATCAACATTTTATGTTTGGGAATCATGGACGCCGTGTCTTCCAGACTTAGGAGAGGGACCATCCGTCTTGTTATGAGCTCACAGTTCAAAAGCCAGCATTTGTGTTGGTATGGGGACACATCAGTACAAATGGCATGGGTGACTCGCACATCTGTGAAGGCACCATTAATGCTTAACAATATATACATGTTTTCGAACAACATATGCTGCTATCCAGACCACATCTTATTCAGGGAAGGCATTGCTTGTTTGAGCAAGACAATGTTAAACCACATTCTACACGTACTGTATCACAACAGCAATAGCTCTGTAGTAAAAGTTCGGGGGGGTAAACTAGCCTGCCTGCAATCCAGACCTGTCACCCAAAACATTTGGCGTATTATTAAACAAAAAAATACGACAAAAGAGACCCCGAACAGGTGAGCAGCTGCGATCCTATATCAAGCAAGAATGGGACTACATTTCGCTTTCAAAACTACAGTAATTGGTCTCCTCAGTTCCCAAATGCTTACAGAGTATAATTGTTAAAAGAAGAGGTGATGCAACACTCTGCAACTCTCCTAATTTTTTTATGCGTGTTGCTGACATCAAATTTAAAATGGACATGTTTTTTTCCAAAAACGTTATTAAATACAGGGATAAATGATTTGCTCATCATGGCATTATGGTTTTATTTGAATTTTATGCAGTGCACCAACATTTATGGATACAGGGTTGTAGTTGGGTAAAATGCAGAAACCATATTTCTGTTGCACCTTGTGTGCAATCTGATTTTTTGACATTACAATGGTGTTGCTTCTGGGCTAAAGTTGTAATTGTGCTTTACTGATGTTTTTATCCTGTATACATTGTATTCAATATTGAACAATCTAATTTTGCAGAGCTAAAGTTCTTATCAATACATTGCAGACACTGGAAAAAGATGAGGGTCACTTACAGCATGTCTACATACAGTCAGCACAAGAGGAATTGGCAACCTTATTGAAATACAGAAAAAGTAAATGCAAAAACGAAACCATATTTTGGGCTCAAACAAAACATCGCTTCTGACTTTCCTTCCCAAGACACTTAAGCATGCTGTCTCCACAAAAATCTTATTACCTGTCTCAGAACAATCTCATCAACTGCAACCGTTTAGGATTGAAAACAGGCCACTCTACTGAGTGTGCTCTCTGTATAACAGAAGCTCTTCACTGTGCCCAAGCTAACTCTCTTTCCTCATTTTCCATGATCTATCCACTGCCCACAAAACACTCTGAATCATAGCATCCAGCTTCCACCCTCTCAGATTTGGGCATCTCTGGCTCTGCTCACTCTTTGATTGCTTCCTGCCTGGTAGACCGCTCCTACCAGGTGATGTGGAGAGCATCAGTGTCTGCCGTGCAGCCGCTTAATACAAGTGTTCCCCAAGGCTTGGATATTGGCCCTCTTCTCTAACCTCTGTATACCAAGCCTCTTGGCTCTGTCTTATCCTCGTTTGTTCTTTTCTATCACTGTTAAGCAGATGACACAAAGCTTTGTTTCTCCTTACATCCTGTCGAGAGGACAAAATGCATCTCTGCGTGACTCTCTGACATCTCCGCTTGGAGGCTCTCACCACACCAAGCATAACCTTGACAAGACTGTAGTCATTCATAGAGGGAATTCATGTCTGTCAATCTCCTTGTTGGGATAAAAGGTACCATCTTAACTCAGGAAGCAGCACAGGTAGTTGTCCAGGCACTTGTCATCTCATGTCTGGGTTACTACAACCCATTCTGCTATGAAGCAACACGAGGAGCTCCTCCCTACCTTTAGGCAATGCTCCAAACCTATATCCCTACCTGGTACTTTTGTTCAGGCACCTCTGGGTTCTTGGATGTCCCACCTCTTCAGGGTAGTTTCAGAGCCACAGAGTTAAAACTCTTGTCTTGTCTGTCCTGGCACCTCAATAGTGGAACCGGCTTCCCTTGGAGGCTAAGATAGCAACCTCTACCTATCTTAAAACAAAATAGTATTTAAAAGATTTCCACTCTCAACACCTTTGTCATTTGTCTTTTGTGAACCTTTCATGTTTTATGTTTATTATTTTTATGGTCTTTCCAGCACTGATGTTAGCTGATAACTAATTAATTGATCAGAATACATTTTCTAGTACTGTGTGGTGTTTTCACCTAGCTGTTTTAAAATATATGCACTTACTATGTCTCAGGATAAGAGTGTCTGCTATATTACTAAAATGCAAATGTAAAATGTTATCCTAACTAGCTAGCTTTACCAGTGTTCTGATATTGTCATCACTAAAACAAGTTGGTGCTTAACAGCATGTGCCTTCTCAACAGGAAAAACGTGCACTCTCTCTTTTATCAATATTTTGGTTAAATTTTTTGGACTTGGAGATCTACCGTAAGTCCCGATAGGCCTTTTTCACACTGCATTATACATAGCCCAGTGCTAATTTAGCCCTAAGCTAAGACTGGCCCTGTGTTATCTTACCCTATGTTCACACAAGAGTTTGTTAACCCTTGGCCAAGATTTTAGCCTTGGCTAATGTTTCACTTTTATTCCTAAGCAAAGGGCTTAAGGACAAATACAAATTATTTCTCTCTGGCATGCGAATAATGTTGCTGTACATCACTGATGTTAGTCTCTAAATTAACATATTTTTGACATCAATTGATCAAGATGCCCACCCTTTAGTTTTGATTATTTGGTTCAAACCACGCAAACAAAGAGAAAAACTGCAATTGGAAAATATGAACGTAAGGCAGAGAATGTTACTAGTTTTATGCTTTCAACATGTTTGCTAGTTTTCCATCAAAATCAAGCTTCAGAAACTACTTTGCTAAGAAAAAGCTGGATGAAGCCTGAAACAAAGAAACTTTGCAGAGTGAATAGACCGAACAGAATTAGAGTATAGCTGTTGACAGACGGGTCGCTAGGATTGTCACATCCTGGCTATGCCCCTAGCCATCTTCGCACTGGCTGGGGCCATAGTCAGGACGGGACTAGAAGAGATGCCTCTAGGCATCTCTATGTGCTTGGGTCTCCCCAATTGGAGGCAGGTGTGGGTTGTTGCCTCCAATTGGGGAACCTATTTAAGTTGAATGTATGCTCACACTGATGTGGTTCATTTTGGTTTTGTTGCGGTATGCTACCCAACCCAGTCACTGGAGTGGCTTTAAGTTAGTTTTGTTTCTTTCTTCATTAAAATCATGGAATGCCTTCACCCGTTCACCTCAGCGTTTGTGTCCTTCAACCAGCCCTATGACAAGGATCACAATACATTTGCCCCACTCCCTCCCCCCCACCAGGGACAGAGAGTAAAGGGTTTTGAATGTACATGCAGAAAATATTGTGCGATCGGAATTATAGATTATTTGTTTTCTTTGAACAATTTAAGATCAGGGGCTATTCATAAAAGATCCGGAACTATAGTCCCGGACATCCAGGCCTAACGATGCCATCGGCTCTTGATAACAGCGTGCGTTAAGAGAGTATGTAATTAATTGAATGCTTTTTTATTCGACAATAAACGTTCTATCAACCCCTTTCTCACTGGTTATTGGGTCGCTGTTTCTGTAGGGCTAGCCTTGAAAAGTTGGTTCTGACCCTGCTACGGAGCAGGGCCAGCTAGCGCCAGGCTAAATGTGGCGCTAGTCCACTTCAAAATAAGCAAGTGTAAACACATGCTTAGCCTTGGGTGAAAACCTCCCTCAGCCAGGGGCTTAAGAAGCTTTTAGCCCTAGGCTAAGGTGCAGTGTGGACACACTCTCGTGAAACGGGTGGTTCATAACATCAACAGCATGGGCACTAAAATGTGCATTGGATTTGATCCTTTTTGAATGCTTGATTATTTCAGGAAAAAGTAACACCTCTTTTATATATTGACAGCAGTGATTTATCTTAGCGCATTTGGGTTTTTGATAAATTACCAGAGAATATTGGATTGAAGAAAATAGTCCCAGCTGACTTTGTATTAAACACTACTGTCAATATATAAAGGAGAGCGATGCTAGAAACAAAAATGGACTGCAGACACAGAGAGTGCAAAGCAAAAAGTTTTAATGAGGGTTTCCTTAAGTTCTTGGAACATCTGATGGGCACACATACCAATCGGAATCCACACCCCCGTTTCCTTTTCTGTACTTGGAAACTAACCTAGAAAAGGGACTGTTGGTTGCTGTAATAGCAAAAGTTTGAACGTAAAGTTAAATAATGCACTGCTCAGTTCTCAGATTCTCATTGACAAAAATGTTTCTCAGTTTTTCCCATTGTGTTACATTGTTCACAATTTGGGATGCTTGTTTTGCACAAAAAGTATGCACAGAGACATGTTGTTTTAATACAAATAGATTGTTGTTTGGTATTGTCTTGCTGAAATTAACAACCTGGTGTGCACAAACAGGTTACTGTAAGGTTTTTATTTTTTCATTTTTCTCCCTTGACGATTTCAGATTGGTTTTCAATAGAATTGTTCACATTCAAGGTCACATTAAGAGTGGAAAAAGTGTTTTATCTTTGTCTCATTCTTTTACATCACAAATACCGGCCATTTTGACAGGGGTGTGTAGACTTTTTATATCCACTGTACATCCCAAAACAAGACAGTCCTATCAAGGCAATAATAGGCTGTAAAATTCAGAACGATTACCCAGTGGCTTAAGCTTTTTAATTCTCTCTGTCTTGCATTTAATAAACCTGAATTGTCTTCATCTACTAGATTCGAGCAGCTCATGCAGCCTGGGGCTGAGGTACCCGGTAATCTTTGTGAAATGTTTGCCACACTTTGGGGAGTACACTCTGTAAAATAAGAAACTTCTGAGAAGATTGAAAACCAGCTTTTATAGAAGCCATCTTCAAAAATATGCAGCAGATTTTTTAGGGATCCTACAAATGTTTACTGTTATACAGAAATGTGAATATTCTTACAATTTCTCAGCAAGTAATTACAGATGGTGATTGATGCACAAGCTAGCTACTCCTACATTTGTTGTTAGCTGGCTAGCACACACTACTGATTTTAGTAGCTTAAATAAAGCTAGCTAAGAATTCTATGAGTTCAGAACCGTTTGGTCTGTATTTTCTGGTAGCTTAAAAGCTTTCTCAAGCACACATTTACTTAACAGCTTCTGTTTGTGTACATTTCAATGTCTGTTAACCTAAACTTTCATGATCAGTGTTGTATAAGCGTCTGTGCCTTTCATTGTTACTGAAGTTACTTGTTTTTGTTAACTGAGGCATCAACTCAATTTTACTCTATTTTACAATGAGTCCCGTGATTTGATTCGCGAGAGTTGTAGCTAATAGCTTTTATAAGCTCAAACCCAAAAGATTTAGAAAACACACTCAATTACCCGATCAATAAACACAGGCTTTGTCCAGACCCTGCCACGTGCAGCCCAACTCCAAAACACCCAAGGGGGCAAGGGGCATTACGCTGTTAACAGGTGGGCTCATTTAACGGGCGATCACCAAAGACCCCGGGAATGACTTTACCACAGATCCGTCTGTCAGACGGAAAGGATTTGAGTCCAAATCCGATGGATCAATAAAAGTGTCTGGTAATTAGGCTGGTGGAGGGAGAGGGGGAAAAAATAACAAGGAGGAGGAGCAAATGAGGAAGAAAAACAAATAGAACCACCATGCTGATTCAGTGGTGTCTAGACAGTGGGAAACCCCGAGACGGACACGCCCAGGGAGCAGAACCAGGTGAAGTGCCGTGCATGAGGTTTTCTGACTCACACTTCGCTAGGCAGCAACCTCTCCCTCTCTCTAAGTCCCCATTTTAGTCTTCTTTAACTCTTTCGCTCCCTCCCTCTGTCACCACTTCTTTCTTGGCCTTCTCCAGTCTAGCGTTACTGCCATCGGTTTCTCTGACCCCGATACCCCCACCTACCACCTTCTGCTACCTCCTTTTAGCCATCAGCACCACTTTGACCTAATTCTCTATATTTAATCAGCTTCTTCTCCTCATTCGGACAACAATCAACCCCCTAATTTTCGTAATCCCACTAGTCTTTAACTGTCCGTCCAGGCCATCCGTCCACTATATGCGATGGGGATGGAAAACAAATATGACAACACTAATCAATATCTGGTATGAAGCCACCGCCAACGTTACCTCTGCATCTTTCCCATTAGAGCGAGTGAATAAATCATGCCTATATTTATTTAATGAAAGTAATGAAATTATGGTTGCTTCAATGGAGAACGGTATTGAATTAACACACTTTCGTTTAGATTTTTTTTCAGTTCAATTATTTAAGAAATTATTTAAGTGAAAATTCACTGCTGGTTACTGTGAGTGAGATGATGTGAAAAGCGAGTGACAAATAAAGGGCTGCAAAGAACAATTTTTTTTAGCAGCAAAACAGATTAAATAGAAAAACAGAATTATCTTATCGGTCAGTAATAGGATCCACATGTATGTCATGACAGTCTCCTTGTTTGGAATAGGACTAGATGTAAACACATTCAGAAAAACTCCCAAACCTGACTTTACATTATCTCCAAACACAACAAATCTACACTTTGTCATTTCTACATGGTATGAGTAGCTGAGGGAGCGCCACCCCCCCATTGTAATATGGCTTAAATCAAGCATTTCTGAGCCAAACATATTAGCTCTGACAACTAAGCAAATGATCGCCAAGTGAAAGGTTTGTGAAGTCTTATTTGGAATTTATAACCACAGCGATCATACAAATTGTCTATGCAATGTAATCACAGATTATCTGTTGTCCGACCCCCGTTCTGCACCATCTGTTGAGACCGGGGCTGATTACAATGCTTCCCAATCAGTGTGCGTGCACGTGTGCGTCTATGAGAGTGGCTCTGAGTTCTGTCTTTCCCCCTCTTTCTGTTTGGCTAACTGGATCTTTGCCTGCCTGTTTCTGTGCCATAACAAAGTCTCCACATCATCATGTCACGACCACCTGCGCCGTGTGCTCTCTTTCTCAAACTGGTGCTGTCTCGTGGTTCGCCCTGAAATCTGACCAGCTAATCCCAGTGCAAAGTGGCAGGCTACCTGACCGTGTGTTGTTGGCCAACATGAATTGAGGGAGGGAGGTCGGACCACTGTCTCACCGGCCTGTCTGTCTGTCTGGCTGGCTGTTTTCACAACGGACCATCTGCCCATGGCCTGTTCCCTAGTAAAACTCAGCCTGGGCAAACCACCTTGAGTATAAAGTCAGGAGGCCATTTAGGGCTGCATGCTGATGATCAACCCACAAGCCGTTTGCTGGTGAGGTAGTGGACAGTGCTGCCGCCCGCAGTGTTAGGTCCTGTTGGCACCATTGACTTCCTCAGGATTATCATCATATCAATGCACCAATTTTTTTGCTTTCCTCTTCATCTCCACCCCATCTAAATCAATCAATCATTCACATTTATTTTATAAAGCCCTTTTTACATCAGCAGTTGTCACAAAGTGCTCTTACAAAACACCTGGCCTTAAACCCCATGAGGAAACAACAGTAGTGTTGAACTTTACGGGCAAGGAAAAACTCCCTAAGAAATCCCAAATTTAAGACGAAACCTAGAGAGGAACCAGGTTCCGAGGGGTGCCCAGTCCTCTTCTGGCTGTGCCGGGTGAACATATTAAGAGTCTAAATTGTAATAGTTAATCGATGCATGTGGGCTAAGCCCAGAGACTATTTAAACCTAGTCCAGATCGGATGCATAACCTGATGGACAAGGACAGGGACAGACTGGGGGAGGGGGGGGTCAGCAGAGTGGCAGCTGAAATCGTCAGGTATCATCTTGATCTGCAACACAACCAGTAGGACTTTGGACAGGGACCGCAACGAGTCAAGCCTGGTAATCTTCAGGTGTAGGTCAAGACCTCATGTCCTCCTAAGTTTAAAACGGCAGAAGACAGGGAAAATCTAGATCCTATTCCCCAAGCACAATAATATAGCAGTGTAAGACCTTGGGGCTGAGACAGGGGCTGATCAAAACTAAAACGCCAGCATTTGACAATTGCCATTAGTGGTTCGTAACAACCAACTCATTTTCTTCAAGGGTTTATAACGATTAGATCTTGCTTCCTTTGTCATCAGCACATTATTGGATTGTGTCCAAAATGGCACCCTATCAAGCATTCTTGGTAAGTGTCATCATTTCTGGTAAAAAATAGTGCACTATATATAGGCAATATGGCACAATTTGTTCCAGTGTCTTGTTCCTCAGTGCATCTCTAATTAGCCCAAAATTAGCCCATCTGTATGACTGCATGACTGTCCTCCCTCCTCCCTCTTTTCCCAAGTCGTTTTCACAGCTTTGCGGATTAGACAGATTAAACGTCTGAAACTCAAAACCAGTTTTTGTTCTTTTTTCATCTCTCTATTAGGGCTAATCTGTGATGCACTATGCCACATCACAACACATGTCTGCTCCAACCGGACCCTTTTGTTCCTTAGCTAATTAAGCTGTGAAATAGAGAAATAGGCTGATGAATAGCCAAGCAGCATATTATGAAAGCTCACATTCGAAAATATTTCAAGCATATAATAGGGCATAAACACACAGAGAGCAAAGCATGACTCAACTGATTCTTTGTATTGGGTTTTGACTTCTTGTAACAACTTGAAGATTTTCTGTGCTTCACAATCGACATTGCATAACTAAATTGTCTATTCTCAGACGAATGGAAAACGTTGTCTTGCCTAATTGGTAAAACAATGCTATTTTGTACTCTATGACAACGGTCTGGTTGACAGGCACATTTTCCCAAAAACATTTCCATGTAGTGTTGAGAGGAGCAACCAGGGTTTGTTGTGTGTGTGATGGGTTGTTGTGTTGGGGGGTGTTGCCAACTGTTGTGTGTGTGGTGGGTTGTTGTGTTGGGAGGTGTTGCCAACTGTTGTGTATGTGGTTGGTTGTTGCTTACAAATGTCCCCCACACACCCCAGAGTGAGACGACTTGTCAGCCAAAGTCACAGGGATCTAAAACACCTGCTTCCTTAGTTGAAAGGAAAATACCTGAGGAATTCCCAGGTGGCGGCGTGTGTGTTGATCAGAAATCCCGTAATAATCTCTTTTACTGAAGTGATTCACTGTATCAAGGATAGAAAATATAATCATTTCCGGTAGACCAAATTACTTCAGGCATGCTTAAAGAGACAGAATACTTCACAAAGAAAGTGAGTCACAACACAAATATATCACTGAAAGAGATTATAATAGCCTGTGTATTTGTGTGGTTTGGCAATGAAAATAATATCTTGACATCCAGAGCTTTTTATAACTATTTTGATTTCTGTCATAAGAACAGCTGTTAAGGAATGTTTGGGGGGTTTCTAGGAGTGTGAATCA
The DNA here is from genome assembly GCA_016801105.1 of Esox niger. NCBI lineage: Eukaryota > Metazoa > Chordata > Actinopteri > Esociformes > Esocidae > Esox > Esox niger. The sequence goes on from JACXGJ010002971.1 coordinate 25,018, forward strand.
CAAGTACAGCTGAAAAGTGTCTACACTTCCTTCTTGGGTTGAATTTGTAGTCCTCTAACTTTTTATCAGGACCTTAGATATTCAGTCAACTATTGTGAACTATTCCTTCAGACACGTGCGATCCTGTTCAAGATCCACACACCTGGTTGTGTTTGCGCATTCAAGAGAGGGTTTCGTAAATGTAGGTTTGACCTGATGGGGGGTGCTCACTGACGCGTGTTTGCATGGGTCCAGACGTAAGTGGGCCTAATCGCTATGTGTTGGTCCCTCGTGTCCACATGCGTCTGTCAGCCCGACCTATGAGGTACGGCTGCTGTTGAGGAATTGTAGTTCCTGAGCGGATGGAGGCAGACAGGGCGGGAAGACCACACAGCAGGACGGGCCGGTCTATTTGAGCTCGAAGCGAAGACGGACAGCCGAACGCCCGAGGACATGGAGAGAGACGAGTGAAGATGTCAGGATGCAGGTTGAGCCATTACACTGCAGGAAGCAGGAAATGTTCATGTTGCTAATGCAGATCTGTTTACACCAGTGTCACCTTCACCTTATTGCACAACAAGATACTGGAACATGTCGCTGACTGTCACGCAACAGACCTGCACATCTTCAAGCACCCTGAAAGAATTTCTATTCAATCACATTGCAATTGTCATTTAAGCAGTTTTCCTAAAAAGGTGCAGTGAGTTGTATGAGAAACTGCATCCCGACATTGCAGTACAATAATTATCATCAAAAAACATAAAAATATCAAGTGACAAAACAACATGAAAACTTAACAATGTTGATGTCATTTAGTGCAACCATATATTTTTTAAATGTCAATAAAATGTGACGTGATTGTTCATTTAATAAATGGTATGCAGTGTGCAAGTCAAAAATGTTGACTGTGTGCATGCGTGTGTGTGTGTGTGTGCGCGCGCCCTAGGGTATAACGTGTTTTTTTGCCTGTTGCTGTATATTGTCTTGGTTCAAGAAATTTTTGTAGAGAAAATTCTTCTGAATCCTTCCAACCTTATTTAGAATGACAGGAAACCTCATCGAATTGCCAAAGAAATGCCGCCGGTTTTAGTTCTTGGTCAATAGGGATTCAACTGAACTGCCTCAAGGGTGTGGGTGTATATTTGTTTGGGCTTTGTTTCGTTTTAGCTTGTAAGGATATGCGCATTCCAAGCTGAATAAATGCATGTTAAAGTGCATTTGTGTGTGTGTGTGTGTGTGTGTGTGTGTGTGTGTGTGTGTGTGTGTGTGTGTGTGTACGGGTTCTGAGGGAGTGCCAAGAATGTGTCGACATCTAGTGTGGCATCTCATGATGGCCACATCAAAACCTTCCACCACAGACAAGAAAGGCACTGTCGCACTTCAGCGACATGTGTCAACACCTTCCACAAAGAAATCATATTTCTCTTGAACACATAGTAAGCAACCCAGCAGAGAGTCAGTTAACCCTCATCTACTGACTGATCAGTTTCTCTATCAATGAAGAAGAGATTATGGATATGAATATTCGTGCGCCGTGCATATACAACCCTGTATCCAAAAAAGTTGCGACTCTGCAAAAAATGTATATAAAAACAGAACGCCATGATATGCAAATTATGTATCCCGATATTTTACTGAAAATGGTACAAAGATAACTTATCAAATGTTTAAAAAATACATGTCTATTTTGAATTTGATGCCAGCAACACGTTTCAAAAGGGTTGGGACAAGGGCTGTGTTGCAATAGTCTGTAGGCATTTGGGAACTGAAGAGACCACTTGCTGTAGATTTGAAAGTGAAATGTATTCCCATTCTTGCTTGATTTAGAATTTCAGCTACTCAACAATCCTTTGTCATATTTTTCGTTTCATACTCTGCCAAATGTTTTCAGTGGGTGACAGGTCTGGACTGCAGGCAGGCCAGTTTAACACCCAGATTACAACGAAGCCTTGCTGTTGTAATACATACAGAATGTGGTTTGGTTTTGTGTTGTGGAAACTGTAACTGTTCAAAATAACCAAAAAAATGTGCATTGTTTTCAGACCTCAAGTAATGCAAAGAAAACAAATTCATATTCATTTTTCAACAACAAAATACCAATGTTTTAACTTAAGAAGAGTTCAGAAATATTATTTGGTGGAAAAAACTTGATGTTTAATCACAGCTTTCATATGTCTTGGCATGCTCTCCACCAGTTTGTCACATTGCTTTTGGGTGACTTTATGCCACTCCTAGAACAAATTCAAGTAGCTCAGCTTTGTTTAATGGCTTGTGACCATCCATCTTCCTCTTGATCAAATTCCAGAAGTTTTCAATGGGGTTCAGGTCTGGAGATTGGGCTGGCCATGACAGAGCCTGGTTGTCCTCCATCCACACATTGATTGACCTGCTGTGTGGCATGGAGCATTGTCCTGCTGGAAAAAAACTATTCTCAGAGTTGGGGAACACTGTCAGAGCAGAAAGAAGCAGTTCTTCCAGGATAAACTTAATTTGTGTGTCCTTCACAAAGACAAATCTGCCCGATTCCAGCCTTGCTGAAGCATCCCCAGATCATCACAGAACCTCCACTAAATTTTGAGACACTGAAAGTGTGAGACAAATTTCACCCTGGGTGTGAGACACTGTGGCTTGTAGCCCTCTCCAGGTCTCCATCAAACCATTAGATGACCAGGTGTTGTGCAAAGCTGAAAGTTTGACTTGTCAGAGAAGATGATGTTACTCCATTCCTCTACAGTCCAATCTTTATGGTCTTTTGCAAACTTCAGCCTGGCTCTTCTTTGCTTCTCATTAATGAAGGGCTTATGTCTTGCTTTGCATAACTTCAGCCCTACCCCTAAGAGATTGAACCGTCCTCATGGGACACTGTTTGCCATTCTTTTTGTAGGTCACTTGATGTCATCCTACGGTTGAGTGACATTCGAATGAGTTGACGGTCATCTTGGTCAATGAACTGTTGTTTGCTTTGTTGTGCCCAATGTCTGCTACTTGACGTCGTTCTTATGCCGCCGTCTTTGACATTTTAAAATGTTTAAGTAATCACTCTGGAATTTTTGCTCTGGAAAAATATGCTGTGGTTGTTTCTAGGAGCACAATATGATGAGCGGCATTTTAGAGTTGCCAGAAAGAAGCCTTTATTGCGTTTATGCCACAAAAAAGCCTGGCTACAATACGCTCGAACAACACTTTGACATGCCTTACAGCTTCTGGCACACTGTAATTTGGAGTGGCGAGACCAAAATAGAACGATATGGTCACAACGATAAACGCTATGCTTGGAGAGGGATCAACAAGTCCTATAGTGAACAGAATACCATACCCACAGTTAAGCATTGTGGTGGTTTACTGATGTTTTTTGGGGTGGGGGTGGGGGGTGAGCTCTATAGGCACAGGGAATTTTGTGAAAATTGAGGGCAAGATGAATGCAACATATTGTCAAAAAATATTCGCATTATTCCACACAAAAGCTTCGCATGGGACACTCAACTTCCAGCAAGTTGACCCTCCAGTGGTTACAGCAGAAAAAAGATTCTGGGAAGGCCATCGAAGTCTCCTGACCTTAATATCATCAAGCCACTCTGGGAGATCTCAAATGTGCGGTCATGCTAAATGACCAAAACTTTGCATGACCTTGAGGCATTTTGCCAAGACAAATGGACAGCTATACCACCTGCAAGAATGTGGGGCCTCATAGACAACTATTACAAACGACTGCACACTGTCATTGATGCTGATGGGTTCAATACACAGTATTAAGAACTAAGGGTATGGCAACTTTTTAACAAGGGTCAGTTCGTTTAATTTTTTGTTATATGATGGTGCCATTCTGTTATGACGCACAGTTGCATGTAAATCCCCTACGTAAAAAAAGTAATGTGTTTTGCCAGCGAACTCATGTTTTCTTTACAAATGCTTCTTATATTATCAATTCTCCAAGGATATGCAAACTTTTGAGCACATCTGTAGGTTTTAGTCATTAAAACTCGCTTTTTGACCATTTCCACAGATTTCATGTTAACAAACTATAGTTTTGGCAAATCGGTTAGGACATGTACTTTGTGCATGACATAAAGATTATTTGACCTATGCCTCAGTTATATGACCTATATATCACAATTCTAGTGGGTCAGAAGTTTACATACACTAAGGTGACTGTTCCATAGGTTAACTGACATAATTTGAGTGAGTTGGAGGAGTAACATTGCATGTATTTCAAGGCCTAACTCAGTGCCTCTTTGCTTGACATTGTAAGAAAACCAAAAGAAATCAGCCAGGACCTGAGAAAAGAAATTTTAGACCGGTCTGGTTCATCCTTGGGAGAAATTTCCAATCGACTGAAGGTACCACATTCCGTCTGTACAAACAATAGTATGCACGTATAAACACCATTCGACCATGCAGCCATCATACAGCTCAGGATGGAGACGCGTTCTGTATCCTAGAAGTGAACGTACTTTGGTGCAAAAGTGCAAATCAATCCCAGACGAACAGCAAAGGACCTTGTGAAGATGTTTGAGGAATCAAGTACAAATGTATCTATATCTATAGTAAAACAGATCCTACATTGACATATGATGGACAATAAAATATTGTCATAATCTGAACAATAACCCCAAATTTTCTTCCAAAGTTGTGGCAAAATGACTTAAGGAAAACAAAGTCAAGGTATTTTAGTGGCCATGATAAAGCCCTGACCTCAATCCTACAGAAACCTTTTGGGCAGAACTGAAAGCAATTGGATGAATTGAAATATAAGCTTAAATAAATCATTCTCTCTACTATTATTCAGACCTTTCACATTCTTAACTTAGTTGTAATCCTAACTGGTAAAAAAGTCAGGGATTCTTTCTAGGATTAAATATCAGAAATTGTGAACAACTGAGTTTAAATGCATTTGGCCAAGGTAATCTCCCAACTTCAACTGTATGTTGAGAGGCGTAGTCAGGGTAGGGAGATTGTCAGAGTAGATAAAAGTGAAATATACCACTACATTGTTTGATTTGAGTTGGATCCACCAGTCCACCAGCGACCCAGCAATCTTCTAGCATATTGTATAACATAGTAAACAGCTTGAAAACAAAACAAACCAGAAAATGCAGTATACACACATTAGTAATACATCTTAAGTAAGCTGTAATTTTTCCATTGGTTAAATGTAACACATATTGCTACGTAACGAACCTCACACACTGTAGGTGGATGTGAAAGTTACAGCCCAGACTGCACAAAATCCACTGACACCTGCATATTCTAAAGGGGGTGTGGCTGAGTGTGTGTGTGTGTGTGTGTGTGTGTGGATTGTACCAAAAATAAAGGGGCACTCTTCCCAAGAGATGATTTTACCTCAACTAATAAACTCAACCAGAGAATGTATTCTTCTACATGCTAGCAATAAAACAAAAATATCTGGATGTGTTTATTGCCACTAAACAATTTTTTTATATTGAAGGGGGCACCAGGAGGGCACTTAATCATGTTTTTCTGCATATAAGGGTGCCCTGGAGGGCACTTAACCACAATTTCTCTACAAACAGGGGCACCCTAGAGGGCACTGCATCACAATTTCTCCACTGGACAGGCACCCATTAGAGCTCTGCATCACATTTTATCCACTGGTGAACATTTAGAACATAGCGACACCTTGGAGTACACTTTACCACAGCTGCTAGATACCATAGCACACCTTCAAAGGTCTAGTAGAGTTTGGCTGGCAAAAGTGGGACCCAGACAATATTAAGCAGGTGGTCATAATGTTATGGCTGATCAGTGTATACTACCATTCAAAACTTTTGGGCCACTTACAACTGTCCTTGTTTTACACTAAATGAACAGGAAACATAACAATTGACAAGGTTAGAAATAATTATTTTAATTGGAATAATAATAGTGTTCTTCAAACTTTGCTTATTCAAAGAATCCTCCATCTGCAGCAACCACCACCTTGCAGACCTTTGGCATTCTAGCTGTCAATTTGTTGTGGTAATTTGAAGAGATTTCACTCCATGTATCCTGAAGTATGTTTAGCACCTGTCTTGATGAGCAATCGTTATGTTCCATATGGTCAAGCTGCTCCCACAACAGCTCAACTGGGTTGAGATCCGGTGACTGTACTGGCCATTCCATTATAGACAGTATACCAGCTGATGTTTTTACTTCTAGTCATTGTCTTGTTCTAAGAGGAAATTGGCTGAGAGGAAATCAAATGCCATCCGCGGGGTATGGGATGGCATTGCAAAATAGAGTGATAGCCTTCATTCTTCAAGATCCCTTTTACCCTGTACACTTAACTACTATCAATGCACACCCAGACCTCGACATTGCCTCCACCATGTTCTTCTTCATCATCCAAAGACCTTCAACTTAGACTTCTCTGTCCAATCTTACTCTGTCCAGTGTCTTTGTCTGAGGTATCGCTTTTTCTTTGCAACTCTGCCTAGAATGCCAGCATGCCAGAATCGCTTTCTCTCTGTAGACGTTGAGACTGGAGTTTTGTAGTATTAAATAAAGCTGCCAGTTGAGTACCTGTGAAGAATCTATTTCTCAAACTAGACACTAATGTATTTGTCCTCTTGCCCAGTTATGTACCAGGGCCTCCCACTCCTCTTTCTATTATAGTAAGATCCAGTTTGTGCTGTTCTATAAAGTTAGTTGTACAGAGCTTTGTAAGAGATCTTCAATTTCTTGGAAATTTCTTGCATTGAATAGCATCAATTGTAAGAACAAGAATGGACTTAGTTTCAAAAAAAGGTTCTTTATTTCTGGTCATTTTGAGCCTTTAATCAAACCCACCATTGCTGATGCTCCAGATACTCAACTGATCTTTATCCTGTTTTATTGCTTCTTTAATCAGCAGAATAGTTTTCCACTGTGCTACCATAAAGTATGTTCAAATAATGTTTTTATAAGAGAATGCTACACGCCATTGGAACAGAGGACAGATTGAGGACAGATTGTTGCTGATAATGAACTCCTGTACATCATAATACATAAATTATGGTCCCGATGGTGGTGGGAGTAACCGCCATTATTACAAATATTTAATAGTGCATGGCGAACCTGTCCTATATTTTATGTACAACCCTGTTTTCAAAAAGGTTGATACTCTGTAAGAAGTGGGAATAAAAACAGATCATCATTTAAACCCTACATTCAATAGAAAATTTTACAAAAACACAACATTTCAAATTTTCCTTCAAAGTATATGTCCACTTTGATTTAGATGCAAGTAACACATTTTGACAAAGCTGGGACAGGGCCAACAAAAGACTGGAAATGTTGTGTAATACAAAAAGAACCTGGTGGAACATCTCACAGCTAATAAGGTCAGTTGGCAACAGGTCAGTATCATGATTGGGAATAAAAGTCATCCCAGAGAGGATGAGAAGTAAAGATGGGGAGGAGTTCTGCAGTCTATGAAAGATTGCTTCAGCAAATAGTACAACAATTTAAGAATAACGTTTCTAAACGTCAAATCCTGTAGTGGAAATCACTGCATGGACTCAGGAACACTTCCGAAAAACCATTGTTTGTGGACACAGGAAGTTGCTTCTGTGACGGACTGCTCCGCCATCTCCCGCATTCTCCACCTTCCCACTTGTCATGAACTCATCCCGGTCCCCTTCAATTGTCTTGTCTCCAATTGTCTCTCACACCAGGTCCCAATTAGGTCATCAATATGTGTTTAAATGTTCCTCCTCTGCGCTCCTCATTTGTCAGTCATTGTTCCATGTCTGTGTATCATCCTTGTGGTGAGTGGGTCCATGTGGTCTCTTTTGTTTAGCAGTTTTGCCTGAGTACTCTGTGTTTTCAGTTTTATTGTTTTGTGTTTATTTTATATTAGAGTACGAGACCGCTACCTCTGCCTGCGCCTGGTCCGTCCTCTCCACCACTATACACCATTGTGACAGCTGCATCCACAAAGGTAAGTAAAAACCATGCAAAAAAATGGGGGGGAAAAAAGATACCGTGCATGAACAAGGTCCATAACTGTTGCTGCCTTCCCTGGGTCTGAGCTCACTAAAAATCGACTGAGGCAAAGTGAAAAACTGTCCTGTGGTCTGACAAAATTAACATTTGAAAATTATTTAGGGAATCATGGATGCCGTGCCCTCCAGACTAAAAAGGAAAGGGACCATCCGGCTTGTTATCAGTGCACAATTTAAAAGAAGAGGAGCTGTATCATAGTTATAAACATGCCCCCATGTTTTACAACGTGTTGTGGTATCAAATTGGAAATTAGGCATTGAAATTTCCAGAAACATCAACATTTCTCTGGTTCCACGTGTTGTGTTGTAATATATGTATGTCTGTCTTTGTACTACTTTTAAATAAATGGATGAAATGACTTGCACAAAATTGAAATCTGTTTTTATTTGCATTTCATGCATTCTCACCTTTTGGAAATGGGGGTTATATCATATGTATTCAGAAATATTCTGACACCTTCACTTTTTCAACATTTAATTTATTCAAATTTTTTGGGGGGATTTTAGTTTTTGCAACTGCATAAAAAATGAAATCACACTTACTCCGACCTTTTCTAGGACACTCAATTGAACTCCAATGCATCCTGTTTTCACTGATCATTATTGAGATGTTTCAAACCAAGCGGGTTGAAGGAAATTGCAGAGATCTGGGGAAAACATTTCTGTTAGAAGTTTCTCAAGAACACATTAGCCCCAAACATTTGTAAATTCATGAAGTTTTGGAACCATTAATACTTTTCTGAGAGTTGGCCACCTGTTCCTGGAAAAGCGTTATCAGCTATGCAGTTTTGAGTTATTTTGTTTTTTTTACCGATCCCTCATTTCACAACCTTTTCAGTGTATGGCAATGACTAACAGTTTATTTCTATACTGTAGGTGGATCAAGTCACCATAGAGTCAACTGATACACCCGTGTCACACGGAAGCTATCATTTTCTGTTTTAAGTATCTATGTGTTTTGGTTGGGACATTTCGAAACACTAACAGAAGATACTTGAGGGGTTAAGATTTTGTTAACCTGCCTGCTTGGAAGATACTGCCAGTAAACAAATTACTTTGGATCTATTGCAAAACTTTGGGAACACACACTTCCCTTCCAGTCTCTCTCCAGTGGAACGTCTGTAGGACTGTGAGTCATTTCTCTATGGCCTGATCCCCGGTGACTCTGCCTGGGTGACGTTGCACTTCGAGTCTGAAGTCACTACACTGCATTGCGTCCTGGAGAGGGTAAAGTTCAGCTAGCTTGCATGGCAATGTGAATGGTGAGACAACCAGTGTACAATCCCAAGCGAAAACACACAGTTAAAGTGAACACGCTGGTTTCAGAACGTTTATTATGAGTGTAGGGGAGTGTTGGTGGGGTGGAAGGGTGAGGGGTGAAATGGAATAGAAGGAAAAGAATGTGAGAACCATCTCTGAAATAATTGTCTTAACACTTTCACCCGTTTACCTAGAACATACTCATCTCCCGCAATATGTTTGCACCTGTTATCCATCACCCTTTTAGTGTTTCCAAATCTGTTTTCTGCATTGCTCCACAGGCACAGAGACCACACCCAAACTTAACCAGGAACTCTACTGCCAGGTGACATCCTGGTGGCTGAGTTCCCCGACCCATTCAAAATGGCTCAGTGGAGTAACGGTGAGAGAAGAGAAAACGATTCCATATTACAATCCCTGCCTGTTGTGGACCACATGTGCAAACATCAAGCCAGTGACTCACTCTTTTAGGCTCATGCTTTACAGCATTAGGAAGTCATGCAGGTCCATTTCCTGGCACTTGTCATCCATCCCACGCTGCAACATCCTGGAAATTATTATGTTGATCGACATTAAATGTTTATTTTTTTTATATATTTTTCCCACAATAAAACCAATGTCACCTGTATCGTTGTACTATTTTTAATTCAATATAATTTGAGAATTGGTGATTATCTATACCGGTGAAAGTATCAGAAGCATTTGCTCTCCTCTGTACAATGGTAAACCGCACCTCTGAAATGAGATGGCTAACCAAAACTCCACACTCTCACTAACCTGGTGTCACATCTTGGCTATGCCCCTAGCCATCTTTGCACTGGGCTGGGGGCCATAGTCAGGACAGGACAACAATAGATGCCTCTAGGAATCTCTACATGGTTAGGTTTCCCCCAATTGGAGGCCGGTGTAGATTGTTGCGTCCAATTGGGGAACCTATTTAAGTGGAATGTTTGCCCACACTGGGTGTGGAGTATTTTGGTTTGTTTGCTTTATGCCATGTCACCCAATCACTGGAGCTTATATACGTTTGTTTTGTTACTTTCTTTATTAAAACATGGATTACCATCAACTGTTTGCCTCTGTGTTTGTGTCCTTCCACCAGCCTTGTGACACCTGGATGCCCTATGCTACTGCTTGCTATCGCCTGATCAACATTGACCTGTACGGCCTCAGTGAGGCAGCGGTCTATATAACTGCTGTGTGGTACAGCTACATCACTGACAAAACACAAAGATCCCGGGCAGGGCAATTTGTTTGGCAGGCCTTCCTCAAATCGTGCTGTAGCGACACCTTGATGTAGATCCTGCGAGTTGTGGCTGTGGGCCAGGGAATGTGTCCACCTCCAACTTCCTCGTTGACCGTGCAATGTGATGAAAAGTTTGACAAGATGTGCATGGGAGGACACGTTTCGATTTTTAGCACTCCCTAACCCGCTGTTATGCAGTTATGACAAGGCAAGGCCATAAACCCAAATTGTATATCTGAAGGTTGGAGTATAAATTACATAAAAATGAACACATTCACAGGGAGAAACCAGAAAAGGACAATTGGAGGACTCTCCTACCCCAGGCCAACAAGCTTATGTAACAAGGTTACTTTTTCTAAAGGTCACCACTTTTTGGTCTGTCAAGCACAGTTACTGGGAACTTCTTCTTGAAGTACTATCGTCATAGTGTGCAATTTACATAAAAAAGGATTCTGGAGAAGTAACCCTTGTCTAGGAACATGATGTAAGTAATCAACTTTTAAAATCCAGCACACTTGCAAGAGCATTGTGATATAACAAACTATCCATCTGAAATCATTGCTTTCTACTTACCACCGTGTTTTTTTATCAGACGATATTCCTATGATATTTGTGTAATTTCATTTTGAGTGATATAAGAGCAATGGCATTTCATCATCTGTCATCTAAGTATCTATATATATGTAGTATACTGTATATACATCCATCAGTGCATACACAAACAACTACAAATGTGCTAACACAATATCACACACAGAAGTATATCCACAAATGCAGGTGAACACACACTGTCGAAAATCAGGAGACTCAAACCTCAGTATTTACATTTGTTCTTTGAAACATTCCCAGAATTGCACTTCTTGGTTTTGGTCATACATACTGTACAAGAATTTCCAGTGTAGTTTCTGTATCTTAGAGCATTTGAGAGGTGAAAGCATTAAACAGAATTGTCTCCCTTGCTGTACAACAGATATGAGGAGCAGACTGCCATCTGTTGGCCAAGAGAAAAACAGCAGGATGGGAACAATACCTAACACAAGCCGTGTTTGAAGATCAAAACGACTATGTGTGTAATTTGTGATTGACAGACAGATTTACAAAATAAATGTCAACTTGTTACTATAATGCATGGTGATTAGTCGATCAGACAATCAGCAGTCAACTGTTTTTCCCAAACAAATTACGCACAAGTTGCTGAAGATATGGGTGTACTAACGTTTTCCACCGTATGACATTTCATATTTGTAAATGTTCTATTATAAATGAAAGGTAAAATCTTTAAGTGTCATTTTTTTTATGAGGTTACCTTTATCTATCCATGCCATTGAAGTGACAATTACATATACTTATGTCAAAATATGTTGCAATTTTTTTAAATTTCTTGTCTGTATGTTGTTTATACATGCGTAAGTAGGATTACTCTCAGACCTACTCCTGCCAATACCCTGGTGAAACAAGATTGTACAATGTATTTATTAATAGCATTTGGACCACAGTTTTATCGGGAACAGGACAAAAAATAAGTTGGTTCATCATATTAACTGGTGCCTTTTTCTTGCATGAAAACAATGGTTTGGAATATAACATAATTCATATTTTGGGTACTATAAGTTTATCAGCTACAATAACTATGTAGATCTGTGGCAACCAATCTTTACGTAAAACACATAGCTACTGTTTAGATATGTTCACCTTGGAGCCTGACCATGCTTGACAGGGATGTCTCAGCAGTGCGGAGGAAACACCTCATAGGGATTCTTGACTGCAATGTCAAATCTGCATGAGTTAGGGCAATGCTGACTAGGCGGAGCCAACCTGGAAACCTTCACCGATCCCTTCTTTCTCGCAATCATAACAAGCAGGAAGACAAAACACTGACTCTGGTTACTAACCTCAGAAAAACAATAATGGCCGGGGGAAATGTGACCCAAAACAAAAATTAAATTGCACAGTAAGAAAAGCAAGGTGCAATGAGAAAAGAAAGAAAAAGCTGTTCACTTGAAATGTTTTTTTACTAACATGCTGTTCCCAATAATTTCTTACAAGAACTATAAGTGTGCTTAAAAATTAAATTGGTGGGTCAATTCATTAATATTTTGTATACTAAAGTACAACAAAGGTGGTTTTAAAATAATACAAAGTACAACTTTTTGACTGTATGCTGGGAAAGATGTTACAAGCAAGGAAGGAGATATGTCAGCCTACACAGAAACTTCAAAAAAATCGGTGACAAAGTTAAAATGAAGCTACAAACACAGCAACAAGAAGCCATCCCATTCAGTTTCTTTCCATAACCCTGCCCTTGCTCACTTTTTCCTAACCTGTCATGTCAGACACCCTGAAAGAATGGGTGAATGATGACCTCACATCCCATTGGGAGCAACACAAAACCATGGCCATGGTGTCAGTTTGTCACATAGAGTAGGCTAGAAGCATTTAATGATCCACAGGCAGGTTATAATATAATTTTTTCCCCCCCTTGACAACTCAAGGATTGTAGTAATTTTCTGTTTCCAGTCAGATGTTTTATCTGCAAGATTACCTGTTGCCTCAAATATTAAATATAGCTAAGTGGTAAAGTAAAAAATATCCCCCACTTAGGAATATACCATCACAAACAGTGGAATGTAAAGGGACCTCTAGCCTACTCAATGATGGGTCAAACCAAAGAGTGGAAAATGATTTCACTTTCACTTTAGGCACTGTCTCATTGAATCATACAGACTGTTCAGCATTACAGACAAACAGGCGGACAAATAGACGAAGCAAAAGGGACAGACAAGTGACTGGCTTGGACAGACAGAGGGCCGGAGACAATTTGAAACTTTTCCCATGGCTTTTACATACCCGGCTGCTCGAAGAGATGAGAGTAAGGTCTGTGACTTAAAGGGCTCAATCTCTTTATCCTTCCAAAGTCTAGTGACCATTCTGTATTAAAGGGTAACTATGACAAAAGAAAGTAAGAATTCTGACCAACATTTTCTTTTCTTCATTATTTCAAAACATAAATCGTGTGTTTAACTTTTACAGTTTGACGTGAAAGTGAAAGCTCTTTCTTACCCCTAATGGTTCCACCCCCATTATTTATTTTTCAAGGAAGGCAACAAGATTACTATCATTCATGTCTACAGAGGGCTGACTCGTTTTCTGTGGTTTGAGTGGTGGCAATAAGCAGACAGTCCCTGTCTGCTCACATAACTCGACCTGTCCTGACCAGAAACAGTTTGCCAGAGAGATGTCTACTCTCTATGGAATCCCCTCTATGGGTTGGCTACAATAAGCAGAATGGAGTGACCCAGGCGGGATAGAAAAATAATTGGGGTGTTCCAATTTTTTGGTTTCTTCATAAGATATGTACAATGTTTTGTTCTCCATTCTCGTGGAATCTGAGGGATTAGACGAGAATTAGACGGGAATAATATAACAATAAAATAACACTTTTTTATATTATTAAAAGGGAAAAAGGTTGACATTGGGTTGAGAGTTAGGCAGAGGCCACACTGAGCAAATGAACAAAGAGAAGATCATCTAGTGGACATGGAGGAGACAAGAAGTGATGATACAATTGCTTTCACACAAAGTAACTGCTCATGTAAAAAGGGTTTTCTAAATATATTTGATTGATTGACTGACCGTATTCCCAATGTTGCGAAATCAGTATGGCTTGCCTGAGCATCCATGAAATAGATATGTGCTTGGTGGTGTTATTTTGCTGTTTCACAGCAAATGTGTCATAAGATTAAGGTAATACATTAACTACTTCCCTTTTAAGGCCCTACATGATTTGGAACCTGATTATAATAGTGACATGCTCAACCCATACTGCACTGTTAGGTCTCTCAGACTTCTGGTTGTTCTGGAGTCTAGATGGAAAAGAGAACTGGGCATTTGCTATACAGGCTCCTAGACTTTAGAACAGGCTTCCACTAAAACGTTATCATTGCGATTTTATATTTTGCTTTATTTTTTTAAATAATATTTTGTTTATATTAGAGCTGTCAAAGTTAACGAGTGTGATCAATTTAAAATACTTTTAATTTTACAAATATTATTATTTAACTTTTAACAAGATGCTTTAACTACTACAGGCTCTAACAAAAGCCTGCAGTCCTGGTTTGTAATTATTTTTAGCCAGACGGGCATACACTATGTTATAGGCCATACGTCGGTCACTTGTTACTCACATCCATAGTGCACGTCCACATCATACTAATTTATTGTCATTTCAGTATTACCAACATAGAGTAGAATCGTCATTCGTCATCATATCACAGTGTAACAGGATCTGTTTGTCTTTGTCTGTATGTGCACTCTCGAGTTCTAGTGTGTATTGCAATGCTCAGGGGTTCTACTTCTGCCCTGTAGGTGGATGACTACAATGGAATTAAAATATGTGACCCCTATGCCTGGTTGGAAGATCCGGACAGTGAAGAAACCAAGGTGAATTTAACACAATCTGGAGTAGACACAAAATAACATAGGATGTACTGGAATGCTGGAGTTCTGATCTGTTCTGGAACACTGGTGTGTGTGTGTGTGTTTGCGGTTCCAGGCGTTTGTGGAGGAGCAGAATAAGCTGAGCATGCCATTCCTAGAGAAGTGTGCAGTGAGGCCTCAGTTTCATCAACGACTAACTGAGCTATATGACTACCCCAAATACAGCTGCCCATACAAGAGAGGAAAAAGGTAGGAACTAAAATACAGCTGCCCTAACAACTGACAAAACACGTAAAACATTAGAATACTGCTGCCGCGACAAGAGAGGAAACAAGTAGGAAAGAAATACACAGCTGCTCTTCAAAAAAGAAAACAGAGAGGAAGATAAATACAGTTGCCCCGAGAATAGAGGAAACAGGAAGGAACTTAAATTCAGTTGCTGCTGCAAGAGAGAAAACAGGTAGGAACTAAAATTCAGTTGCACCTACACCAGAGATTGCAAGAAATGAAAGATAGTGTCTCTACAAGAGAGGAAATTGGTAGGAACTTAAATATAGTTGCCCCTTTCAAAAACAGATTAGGACTCAATACAGCACACTTATGTATTTGGTTTAATTTCTCAAGAAAATAACCAAAATGAAGGCAAAACAGGTAACTACAAAACAGCTGTATGCGCTGATTGGCCATAACATTAT
This sequence comes from Esox niger, assembly GCA_016801105.1. Classification (NCBI taxonomy): domain Eukaryota; kingdom Metazoa; phylum Chordata; class Actinopteri; order Esociformes; family Esocidae; genus Esox; species Esox niger. The sequence continues at coordinate 40,617 of JACXGJ010002971.1, forward strand.
GACCATTGACAGGTGAAGTGAGGGTCAAATTGTGATGGTTAGACGACTGGGTCAGAGCATTTACAAAACTGCAGCCCTTGTGGGGTGTTCCTGGTCAGCAGTGGTCAGTACTTATCAAAAGTGGTCCAAGGAAGTAAAAGTGGTGAACCGCTGACAGGGTCATGGGCCAGTGGCCAGTTTATTAGGTGAATCTATGTAGAACAGGGTCTGACTTTTGCTTCCAGAAAAGCTGGAATTCTTTGTGGGTGTGGACTCTACAAGCTGTTGGAAATGTTTAATAGGCAAGTGCAAGGGCTTCCCCAAGGAACTGGAGATTGTACAGCGATACATCCATGCTGGGTATACACACTGGCTACTGTGCCTCTGGACAGAGTGTCTGCCCAATGGCATCAATTTAAAAGACACTTCTTCAGACCAGGCTGAGTTTTAAAAACTGTCCAGTGTTAATCTTTTTTCCACTGGAGCTGCTTCTTGTTAAATATGATGAGTGGAAACCGTCGTGTTAGTTTTCGGCGAATGCGCATCGATGACGAGGACCAGTGAGTTGGGCTTTCCTGGGTGAGGTTGCCGCTCGTGGCCCGTCCGTTAGCATGCGCAGTTCTTAGCGTTCTCCATTAACTTCTCACATCAACCATCAGTTTTTGCAAAGGCTGACTGAATTTTGATTTGATCCCCTTGATTTCTATAAAATGTGGACACTGACCCGTGCACATTTAGCTTTTAGGCGTTTAAAGTTGCTTAGGTCATGAATTTTGTCCATACACTACAGCCTTGCCACTGCCATTTTTGTGAACTGGGTGGATGCATATGTTGAACCTGTCCACTAAGTCAATAAGGAGAATGTGTCTCTGACGTTTTAACAGTGACTGTGCACTCTTTTCTCTCTCTCTGTAGGTATTTCTACTCCTATAACCAGGGCTTGCAGAACCAGAATGTACTTTATGTGCAGGATTCTCTGGATGGACCGGCTACTGTCTTCTTTGACCCAAACAAACTTTCTGAGGACGGAACTGTGGCTTTGAAGAGTAAGTTTTGGATTACTGTATCATAAACATACAAACTCACTTGACAATTCTTCATTCTCATTATTGTCAAGGCATCACATGTGCAGTTTATTGCCCAAAAACATCAGCTATTTCCAAGATCGCAAAAGCAATCACAAATAATATATGGGTTGGTAAGAAAGAAATAGAGGAAATTAACATGAGCACCATAATTTAGTCAAATCTTTTCAGCACACAGCTGAAAGAAAATAACGTACATTCTATTTCAATCATTATGTTGGCAGGTTGCCTGGAAATAAAAGTTTCTCAGTCAGCCTAATTTATACTCTTATATGACTTTGCTCTAACAAAATAAGGTGATCTAAACTGCACATACTGTCTCGATTTTGGATTATTTGCTCTAAAATCAGAAATGTAATCGTAAACCGCTACCATTTCACAATTAGTGTTGAAATATATAAAATATAGAATTGTAAACTTACAAGACCATAATTGAGTTAGCTATTTTCTATTGTAATTATATATTTGACTTGTTTTTCCTTAAACCACCTGAGAAAATATTTTAAAACCATTTATCTAAGCAGTAAGTGATATGTTCTAAACCACTATATAACAGTTGTTGTGGAATACCCAGCAGAGTAAACTTACAAAAGTTGATGAATATATGCTGAAATTATTTGAATCACTCCAATTTAATAGAGGTGGAGGCCAGTTAACTGGAAGTGTTATTTGGAAGATAGTTCTCAAAAGATTTCCAGAGTAGGCAGGTTCTCCAGAAAAGGCGAGTACTTATGTAATGCAATTTGCAACTTGGCATTCAAGTAATGGCTGAAAAAAATCAAGCTAAAAATTTCTCATAACTAATTAAGCTAACTGCCAACAAGCTTTCAACTTTAAAAAAGCAGAGATAAGATGATCTGGTTACCAACCTAGCTAATAAAAATAACAGCCACACTCAGGGCTAAAGAAATCGCAAACCAATTACTAATAACAAACCAACCTGTTTTTTCATGTCGAGCAGGTGTGTGTGGGTGTGTGTTTACCGCAGGTAACTATTTACAGTTGTAACTTCTCATGACTGGTGTAATTGGTGGTTGCCAAGCAATGCAGCTTTACGGTTAAGTTTATGAACTCACGGATTTGACTGGAAAGCATTGGAACAGAATTTTCATGAAACCTCCTACACTTACAGAATGAACACATGAAATGATATGTCACCTTAAGGGCAGTGTTCTAGTTTTAATTCAATGTCTAAAATGTATGGAAGCAATCTGAGCTGGCCAATTCATTAACATTAAGTTGATTTTTAAATTCGCTAACATGTGTCAAATATTTGCTTAGATGGTAAAGAGATATTTACTCAACACTGTCAACCAACTGTGTATTATAGTCAATAAACATAATTTTTTCATCTTCCTCTCTCCTTGCCTGTCTCTCCTTTTCTTGTACTCCAGTGGGGCGTTTGTCAGAGGAGTGTGAGTACTTTGCGTACGGCCTGAGCTCCAGTGGCTCGGATTGGGTCACGGTGCACTTCATGAAGGCTGATGACCTCACTACACTGCCTGACGTCCTGGAAAGGGTGAAGTTCAGCTGCTTGGCTTGGACCCACGATGGCCGAGGGGTTTTCTATAACTGTTACCCTCGGCAGGATGGCAAGGCTGATGGTGAGACATACACAGATTGGACAAGCATTGATAAGGATACATGAGTTGCACAAATAGACAACGAGATCAAGGAAATGGAAGGAACCTGTTAAATTACATTTTTCTGCGCTGAGAATGTATAATACTATTGATTCCCTTCTCAGCATTTTTTCACCACTCATCAATGACTCCATTTCAATGTCACTCAATCTGTTTTCCACATTACCCCACAGGCACAGAGACCACATCCAACCTTAACCAGAAACTCTACTACCATGTGATTGGCACTAAACAGTCAGAGGACATCTTGGTGGCTGAGTTCCCTGACCATCCAAAATGGCACAGTGGAGTAACAGTAAGAGAAAACAGAACAATTTCTCCATCCCAATACTCACCTGCTTTTCCACAGTCTCCATATAAATCTGCTGTTTTCACTCTGTCACTCTTTGTGTCCCCTCCTCACATTAGTCTCTGACACTATTTGTCAATTTTGTGTCCATCTTTTGTTAATCCTATTTTGTAATGAATGTTTTGTAATAGACAGAGATAGCAGCCAGCATCAACCATAATTTACCACAAACTATATCCTCGCTAATATCTTGTCAACCAATGCAAGGGCAAGATTTCCTCATTTTGGTTGAAATTAGTGGAAGTGATGAGGCTGGTTAAGTTAAGAGTTAGGTTTGTTAAGAGAAGAGACTTAATTTCCTTCCTTTGCACAACACTAATCACTATGCTTAACAGCTTTTAAGGTACATTCTGGGATGTTTATGTTATGCATATATAAACTACAAATTACACCCCAGTACAAAATAAAACATTTAAGAAAAATGAAATATATTTGCGAAATTGCGAAATTGCATCTTTGACAAAAATATCTGCTATTTATTTTGAACAAGTATTGTACTCTCTTCCATCCTGTCCTTTTTTCACCCTGATGGTGGCCCTTTATCTGCCTTTCTAGGTGTCAGATGATGGCAGATATGCAGTGCTTGTCATCACGGAGGGCTGTGAGCCCGTCAACCAGCTGTGGTACTGTGACCTGCAGAAGCTTCCCAATGGCATCACAGGTCTTTCCCTGTTATAAAACATTATAATCCCAACTTGATAATGAATGCCTGAGAACATATGACATCACAAGTTGTCTCAATATTAAATACTTTTATACTGTACCTGTAGGCATGTTGCCCTGGGTGAAGCTAGTGGACAACTTTGAGGCGCAATACTTCTACATCACCAACGAGGGCAGTGTGTTCACCTTCCGCACCAACCTGGATGCCCCACTCTACCGCCTGATCAATGTTGACCTGGAGAAACCGGACAAAGACCAGTGGAGGACCCTCTTACCCGAGCATGACAAGGACGTCCTGGGTAAGATTGCGAGTGAAACTCCTTCCTAAAGGAGTAAATGAGGATACACCCCTTATCATATCAACATCTGAACACCCTCCCCAATCACACCATTCAAGGCCAGTGAGGGCTCAAGCCTTTCTGAGGCCACACCTTCCAGGTGATACAGTTGTGTCCTCATAGAAGGGGAAAACGCCCATTAAATCTCCAGATATGGCGGCGAAGATTGCTCTTGTTTAAGGAACGAGCCTCCTTATTTACTCCTTAAACACTGAGACCTGTGCAGTACTGCTGATGTGGGGCATCATCGACCCTGCACGCAATCTAACCTTCTGACAAAGGCTAGACAAGCTGAGTCAAGACAGGGCATTTCTGTCAGACACCCACCCCTCCTCCCCGGGCACTGTCACAATCCTGCAACCGGGTTTTGAAGACCTGGCCGCAAAGACACCAGTGTAGATCAAGGCAGAGACCTAAACCTAAACTGCCACTCAGTGTCCCAACAGGAGATAACTTGAAAAACGTTCTCTACAAGTGATTGCTCCACTCCAATAATAAACTGAGTATTCAGTGAGGAGGTCTACAGTGAGGGAAGTAACTTATTTGATCCCCTGTTGATTTTGTACATTTGGCCACGGACAAAGAAATGATCAGTCTATCATTTTAGGGGTAGGTTTATCTGAACAGTGAGAGACAAAATAACAACAATAAGTATTTCATCCTCTCTGAATCAGAAAGATTTTTGGCTCCCAAATTATTTTATCCCTCACTGTCCCTGTATAAAAGGTGGCCAAATAAGTAATGTTCTTAGATTACTTGCTAGGTTTCACATTTTGAAATGTTTGAGTCTCAACCACAGTGGGAACTTCTTGTCCTGGTTAACCAATGTTCATAATAGCATGCCGTTTAAATAAAAGGGAAACTGGAAACCATGCTACGGGAACCTCTCCTCATGAATCACATTTTAATATCCCAAACCCCACTAAGAGGATTGTGAAATGGCAAACTAGGAAAGTAATTTTATTTTATATTATTTAGAGACCACTGCACCTTTTTCTTTCCTTTCCAAAAGAAATTGAATGGAAGGTTTTGAATGAGGAACAGAGATATTAAAATTAAGAGACCACTGCAAACTGAAAGCTTCTGTTCCTCACTCAAAACATTTATTTTCAACTTTTTTGGAAAAGGAAGAAAAAGCTGCATTGGTCTATAAATATTTTCCAGAGCTGTATCTTTAATTTACCAAAAGACACAGAAACATTCCTTTTGTTTTAAATGACATTAGAGCAGTAGCGTTTAATCTGCTTTTTATTCAGTTTCCCCAATCAAAGACTTTATCTGTTTATCCATTTATCTATCCATTTACACACACCTATAAATCTACACACACTCATAACCAATGTTTACTGAATGTGTACACACACTGTCGAAAATCAGGAAACTCATGCCTCAGTATTGACATTTGTTCTATCCAAACTTGACTTACCAGCATTGCACTTCTTGGTTGTGGTTGAACTTACTATACTAGAATTTCCAGTCTAGATACTGTGTATTATACCAAATCTATTTAAGATGTGGAAGGAGAAAACCTGAAGTCGCTTGCTGTGAAACAAATATGAGTAGGAGGCTGCCATCTGTTGGCCCTATTAAAAAGAGCAGTGTGTCCGACTGGATGTGTGTTTTGTTGTTTATATGTACATAAATATGAAAGTAGAATCACTATAATCACATATCTCAGTTAGCACTGAAATTCCAAGTTTGAATCAGAGTGGTTTTGATGACATGGGGCACAAATTGCCACTCTTGACATAATCCACATTTCTCAGCTACTTTTTTTGGCTCAATAGTGCCACTTTTACAACCACTGGCTTTAATCGTCGACTGCAACTTCAACCCGCAATTGACGGAAATTGTAATCCCCATAAAACCGTGTGGCAATACTGGAAAGGCGTCTTTTTGCTTTCATAAACCATTCATTTCTTCCATGAGGAATTTTTTGATCCACTTAAAATAAGGTGTGTGTTTTTTTTAAGTCTTACACCATTTTGATAACTGTGCAGATTACTTAATCAGGGACTTGATGATTAGCTGACAAGTCTAATCAGATTAGCCAGCTCTGGAATAGAGTAACTACATGGAAATCTAGGTGTTCCTGGAGAGGGTTGAAAACCTCTGATTTAGCTGGAATATGTTTCAAGTTTGGTTTGGTTTTCATACTGATAAAACTGGTCCCTACCCCTGCTGATCCGCTCAACAAGAATCCAAGCAGGCTGTGTAAACTTTAGCGTATTTGTCTGTATCATACAGGCACTGTGGCCTGTGTGAACCAGCGCTACCTTCTGGTCAACTACATCCATGACGTGAAGGACATCCTGCAGCTGTATGAGCTGTCCACCGGTGGCCTGATCAGAGATCTGCCTCTGGACGTGGGCACTGTGTCGGGCCTCAGCTGTAAGAAGAAGCATTCGGACTTCTTCTACAAGTTCACCTCCTTCACCACGCCAGGTAATACGCGCCGTCGTAGCAGACGCTCACATTTCCTTCAATTCTCCTGGGTGCTTTGGAGGGTAAAACTGACTGTCAACCCCTAGGCGTAATCTACCACTATGACCTGAGCCAAGCGTCCCCGGAGCCCACGGTGTTCCGACGAGTGGAGGTGAAGGGAATCCAACAGGAGGACTTTGAGACCAACCAGGTGACACCTAGAGGGCTGAGACTGGACGTCAGACCAGCTGCTCCCAAGCGTATGATTCCAGGGACCACACATTCCTGGAGTCTTAGACTTTTTGAAACATTAAACTGGTTAAACTGGTTACATTTTTTATTCAGTTTTATCAGTGGTCAAAAACACAGGTTAATTATTATTTCTATTTCTTACTATAAACAGGTATTTTTTCAACATGTACTGTATACGGGATTGCCCATAACTGTATCAAAATGCGAGGACCATCTAGAATCCCCTAAAGCAGTGCTTGGAATCTGTGGCCCACAGGGGAAAACCTCTGTGATAACAGTACCATCTTCAGTGTACAACTTTGTTATCCGTAGTTACAGCAAACAACCAGAATGTGTACTCTGCTATTTTCATTTCCTAACCCCGCACACATCACACAGATTCAGTGAAGCAACTCGATGTAGTATAGCTGAGTGGAGAGCATGTTGTGGGGTTGAGGGCCTAGAATATTTCTGGATAATTTGTTAGCAAATTAACACAGCCTCTCTTGTATACATGTATTTTTCCCCTTTTTGTCCTCCCCCAGGATAAAAAAATGCAACCTTTTGGCTACAGGTTTCCTTAGCCACTCGCCTACTCAAATGCAATGTTTCTACTCGAAATTGGAGAGAAAAGCCATTAAAATCTCCTTTGTGGAGATCATGATATTCACTTTGCTAAAATAATATCTGCACTCTTCACAAAAAACATATGGTCTTTCTGTTCTTCCCCGTGGACTAGCCCTTTTTGTGATAATACATTACATACTTTGTAAGGCTTGTGAGGGTTGTAAAATATTAGGAAACTGCTGGTTTACAGATCGTTCTATTTTATTCTGTCTGGCAAAGTTATTTGTAATTCCTATTGGAATCCAACCAGGTAGGGTATGCAACAAGTCGATTTGTTTATCATTCACATCCTGCATTGAGAATTACTGCGAGGGTGGGGAAGATTAGGACTACCATAATCATCTGAACTGGAACAACAAGCCTAGTAATTGACATCATAAATCAAATTAGTAACAGATTAAATTTGTTTAGAAAAATTTATATTTGTAGCATAAAATTAATCAATCAAGGTAATGCGAAAACAGATATTCAAATTATAAGAAAATCATCCTGGATGTATTACATACCGTACAACCGTACTCTATTCCCATCCAAAGAATCAATTCACACTTTCTTCCAAAAATGGTAGTCCAGATGTTAAAGGTCAAATATGGAACCCCTTTGAGTTTTTTGCATAAAGGTATCTTCAGATAAAATGTTTCTTTGATAGGACCCAGTCCATCTGTAAAAGGAAATACATTACCCTGATTCTAGGAATGTACAGGAGAAAGTAGCTAACGTGAATGAGGCTTGTGGAATGAAACCATAAACGGTACTGATCATATCACTACGATCCTGAAACACTTCAACCCTTAATCACTCCATACCAACCTAGCATGACTATGTTGCTTCGTGTTTCAGGTCTTTTACCCCAGCAAAGATGGAACTAAAATTCCCATGTTCCTGGTGCACGCCCGGGGCCTGAAGAAGGATGGATCCCATCCTGTTTTCTTGTATGGATATGGAGGCTATGAGAACTCCATTCAACCATACTACAAGTCAGTATTATGACGAAGTATATAATCTATACACTTTAGAATTTCAAAGCAGGAAACCAAACCACCTTTGTTGTTTCATTAGATTTTTGTCAGAAAGAAATGCTAAAAACAAAGGTCCCTTTCAGATGAGCCTTGCACTAATGTTAGTATGCTCTGATGTTTGACTGACATCTGTATGCCTCTCTCACTTTCTCTCAGTGTTTCATACCTGCTGTTTGTCAGACACTTGGGAGGCATCTTGGCAGTGGCCAACATAAGAGGAGGAGGGGAGTATGGACAGACCTGGCATAAAGGTACCGTATTTTGATGTTGACGTGCTTAATTAAGGCAAAGTCTACAGACTGCGAATCCTTGCTTGATATTCACAGCAATCTACTATTGTAGTGAAAAAAATATGATAGTCTATTGAGACCCAGACCCTGTTTCCATGGATGTGTCCTGTCTCTGTCAGGGTGGTACCTTGTAGACTATTGAGACCCAGAGCCAGTCTCCATGGCAGTATCCTGTGTAAAGTTTTCTTGTCTCTGTGTAGGTGGCTCCCTGCAAAACAAGCAGAATTGCTTTGATGATTTCCAGTGTGCAGCAGAGTACCTGATCCAAGAGAACTACACCACAGCCAGGCGCATAGCCATCAATGGAGCTTCTAATGGAGGACTGCTCGTGGGTATGTAGAGGGGATGTGGAAGCGTCCATCTATCTAAGGACATTTATAGATCAAATCAGAATTAAGGTTATTCTCCGAACAATGCGTGGCCAGGGTGATAGGGGTCAGCAACAATTTAATCTTGTTTCATTTTTCATATCTCTAGAATAATTTGTTATATAATTCATCAAATTCAACTTAGTTAATTACTTCACTTAATTCATATTTGGAAAAGGCAATTTCTTTGGCTCAATTGTGACGTTTAGGCTGGAATCTACAATAGTGGTTAGAGTTAATTAGTGTCAGGTTTAGGTTTAAGGGTGGGTTATATAGGATACGTTTAGGGTTAATTTGACGTTAGGTTTCGCTTGAGGGCTAGGAAGACTCAAAATACGATTTCTTTAAGGGCAATCAATACGTTTGATGTGTTTTTGTGCTTGCCCAACAGTTTGGTGTATTTAACAAGTAAATGATGCATGTGACAAGTATAAGACAGGTCGTTCTCTGTTGCACATATTTATAAACCCAGCGGCGTGTGTGAACCAGCGCCCGGACCTGTTTGGATGTGCCGTGGCTGAGGTTGGAGTGATGGACATGCTCAAGTTCCACAAGTTCACCATCGGCCACGCCTGGACCACGGACTACGGCTGTGCAGACAACCCTGAGCAGTTCAAATGGCTCATCAAGTAAGTCACACCCTCAACGAGAACGAACGCGAACACTTATGAATGCGGAATTGCAGCTTGGGAATGCAATTGGCACATTGCGGTGTTAGTACCTGTGGAATGGCTGAACCAATCTCTCCTTGACTCTCTTTCGATGTTATTTTCTCTCTCAGGTACTCCCCACTCCACAACCTACCCACTCCCCCTTACACTGGCACTGCCTACCCTGCCATGCTCCTGCTGACTGCCGACCACGACGACCGGGTGGTGCCCCTCCACACCCTGAAGTACTGCGCCACCCTGCAGCACGGGGTAGGCAGCAGCCCCGGGCAGCGCCAGCCTCTCATGGTCCGGGTAGACACCCGCAGTGGGCACGGGGCGGGTAAGCCTACCAGCAAAGCCATCCTGGAGAATACACACATCTTCTCTTTCATCGCTCAGACACTCGGGCTGAGCTGGAAAGATTGATGATGGGCGGAGAACAGGAGGGGGAAAGAGATTGAGGAAGGTGGAGCGACAGAGGAGAGGTGAGGGGAGAAGGCTAGGACAGAGAGTTGGGGGAAGTGAGGGACATTTCAATAGTGCTGTGAGGGTGCTGGGAAGAGTAACAGTCATGGAATTCAAGTGGTGTTTGACAAACCAATGCTATTCAGTCCATTAGAAAGCTCTTCATTTAAATGTAATCAAATGTAATTAAATTACTAAATCAGACTCACATCAGTAAATGCAACTAACAGTTTTCTTTTGTTGCTAACTCTGCAACGGCGAACATTTTGTGAGAATTTGTTTAAAATTAAATGCTATTTCTACCATTGTTTCGTACATTCTAGATGGCTTGTCTTTTTATTTACTCCAGTGTTTTGTCTTGTAATGGATCATGTTGGTGGTTAGGATTGCATCCACAGCGCTGTTTCGCTTTACTCAGTAGGTGGCAGTATGTTACAGCTGAATAGCTTTATGGATCCTTTGTTTCTGACTGCGTAACCTTTGCTTTCAGCCCGACAGCCATTTAATAAATCCCCAATGAGTGATTTATCAGTCTTATCATAACATTAACCTATTCAGATAAGCACACAGTGTACCTTTCTCCACAGTGCCATCCACATGAAAGCTTTCAGGTCTTCTTGGTCCTTAAGGGTCATGTTGGGTTTATTTTAAACCGACTTCTCTGTCCTCTCTTGACCTTGTTTATATAGAGGACGGCCGTGAGCCAAGTGACCCTAGCTAACAGGAAGTGGAAAGGCTGTCCCACTGATGACCGTGCAGCCTACCTTCTGGCATTCAGATATGCAAGCTCAACCAATTAGGAGTTGTTAAGGCTGACGAGCTCACTAGCATGTTTGAGGGTAGGTTATAGGGGTCAGATGGGGTAGCACTGTAGGTTCAACCAGGTATCGGTCTGCACCCCGCCCCCAATAATATGTCACCCGCCTACTTCACTCAGGAGACCGGCGGGGGGTTTCTGTGCCTCCTCCCTTTACCTCATTTGTATCCAATCCAAGCACTTCGTCATGGCCTCTTACTGTGCGAACTGTGTTGAGGGGTGGAGTCTAACTCAGCAGCCCCGACAGATGTTGTAGCTAGTGGCGCATGCCGTTCAGCTCCCTCGTTAGCACATTCAGAGGGGCGCACCTGTTTTACTCATTACATTCCTACTTCCCAGAATGTGGCTTTTAAGTTGTTTTCAGGGAGCGCACATCGGCGGACAGGCAGTGACAGGTTCTGTATAGAGGGGGCGTATTTTGAGGTCACACAATGACCCTGGTACATAAATCAGTTAGGGAGACAACGAATCAGGGAGCGGGTGGGGGGCGGGGCTGAACTCATCAGTGAGTGCAAAATGTGAGGTGCAATTCAAGAGTTGACATCGTAGACCAATGGAGGATTCAGACTAGCTTGAAGGACGTTGTTTAAAGCCAATGGCTTTACCGCAGTCTGGAATCTGTGTGGTTCATTCATAAACTATATACCTTTGTCCGGTTAATCTTATGCTCATTCCCTATTCCTTTAATCTTTCTTCATTAATGCACACATTTGACACATCAGTGCTGTGTATTCCTCAACATGCCTTATTCCCTCCCAAAACTGTTGGAAACACTCCCTAATTGAGCCCTTAGACCTGGGAAATTGCCAGAATTGCTCCAAAATGAATGGTCCTGGCGCAGCTTTTTCGCCTAGCCAAATTAATTCTCTGGTGTGTCATGAACCCCTACAAACCTCATCCGTCAAAAGCTGCATAATCGATTTATTCACAGACTCCCGGTCTGCCACCCCTCTGCCTCTCCCCTCTGTTCAGTTGGGGCCGGGGTCACGCTGGTGCTTTGTTCTGTCTGCCAAGGTGTTTTGGAAGAAAGCAGAAAAAAAAACTACGACGAGAATTTCCTTTCATGGGGTGTTGTTTTGCATCGAAGGGTTTAGTTAGGGTGGCATAGGGCAGAAGACACTGGTCGCATGATAATGGGCAAATGGGTGGCTGTGGCTGGTCCCAAATGAGACAGGCTGGGCACGAGCTCATCTGGCGGCTTACCGAGGCCTAATGGAGTTTTGATGGGCAGGCCCTCTGTCACCAAGGAACCCTGGCGACAGGTTAAGGGGAACATCTGCTCTCAAAAAGTCCTCTGAAAACAGCTCTGTAAATAACCAGACACGTCACCCAGAGACAGGAGGTTAAAGGGATACTTAACTTCAAAACTCTATTTGATAAGTGTGCATGTTAGCATTCAGGTTTTTAAGTCCATCATGTTCTGTGACCTTTCTCTCTCCAGTGGAATATCTGTATCTTAAATTGAGTTCAGTGGACTAAAGATAGTTTTGCAGTACTTTCTCTTGGCTTTTGTGATAGCACATTGATTTGGAAACTTGGAGTCTATCTAGCAAGATCATTTATGCCTATCCATTTAATGTTTTCACAACTTTACAAAAGAAAGGTTAGGCAACTGGGAAAACAATTTAACATTGTTTTTACATTCTACTTTTCATTTGCCCAATTTGCCCCAACTTTCAACGCTTTCATGGGTGGCCCCAGATGCTTGAATATCGATGGCGCATTTGTATGCTCTACTGAGTATGTTTTTCAGACTGAACAGTTTGGCATCAAGGACACAAAGTTCCAATTTCCCAAACAAAAAGACAAACAACCTTCCTGAAGGTTGGTCTGGTGTTCACGTAGACTAGAGTACCTAACATTCATATAAGGGCCAAGGTCTCAGCAGGTGAAAACAAGCATTTCCGATTTAGTTTTTTAAGAATATGAGAGGCAAACACCTACAGGGCGACCCAACAGGAATTAAATCAAATGCATTTTTTCATTCATTACAAGCCCATTGACAGAAGAGTGACCATACTGTAAAACGGCTGTGAAGCTGCAACCTGTAATGTCCTTGGAGAAATACTTAGAGCCATTTAGACGATACACCCCAATATACCACAGAGTCGAGTCTCTTGCACCAGCCTCAATGTTTGGTTTACGACGGCCTCTCTTTATAAAGCTGCACTTTAATAAGGTATATCACCCTATTTGTGGGACTAATATGGCCCAACGCGATCCTCAATTACACATAAATGACACAGCAAATTGAAAAATTAGGAGAGGAGGGAAAGGTAATTTGCCACCAAACAGGGTAAAACCAATTCATTAGCAGAATGGAGACAAGGGGCGTGCAGGGTAACTGTCGTCCATGGAAAAGCCGGCTGAATTTGGACACCTGTGCTCTCTGTGAATGCGACTGCTTTGTTTTCAATAGTCATAGCTAGCGGTGTGGTATTCAGAACGTAGCGGTCCTGGAGTGCTAAATGCTATGCAGCATAATTAGCAATGGAAATGGTGCATGAAACGGATGATGAGAAAAGTCTATTGGGAGCCTCCCGACTCTGAATATTGTGACAGTGACGGGGCATCGTCACCGATATGCTGTACTGACTGGTGTGGGCCATTCAATCATATATAAAAAAGCCTATGGAGAAGAGCGTGGAGATTTTCTTGCTCAGGCAGCCTATGGATGTATAGAAAAGGGGGGTAAATGTGGGGATTGTGGGACAGGTCGTTAGCACCTTTAATCTTTCTGCTGGTTATGCCAGTCCTAGCTGCCCCTTTACTGTCAAACATTATCATCTTGCCTGCAAAAATATATCAACCCTTTCAAAGTATATCAACCCTTTCTTTGGGGAGGTGATTGTAGAACTTATCGTCTGACACACTGGCAGTGTCTTTAACAGATATTCAAGTCGGCGTTAAGAATCACTTACTATCAAAGGCAGCGATATGTCTTTTAAATTGTACGTGGGTCTTGTGCTGAGGAAATGATCATCTATTTATGTTGCTGTGAAAAGACAGCGTCTGACACTGATACCTTGTCCCTCAAAAGACAACAAACTAGACATTAGGCATTTCAAATGAAGGGATAGGTTGATTTTGTGCTGCATGGCAGAGAAACAGAATGTGGAAAACAACAGAAGTTGACTCCCACACACCCACCCACACACACACACACACACACACACACACACACAAACACACACACACACACATACACACACACACACGGCTGAAGACAGTCCATCAGCAGAGTTGTCTCAGTGTTCTCAGCGCAGTACACCGGAACAGAACTGTGTGCGTAAAAGTGCTGACCTTGCTCCGAGGAAAGCCAACGGAAACGCCTGTTTCACTGTCACGCGTCAGAGAGCTGTCAACCTCAAGACCCCGTTCCTGATAGGTCAGCCAGAAGACATGAAAGTGTCTAAGTGCCTCAGCTTTCATGGCCACACCCTCACAAAAAAACGAAATACACGCGTTGCATACTTTTGTAACAACACCCTGACCCGCATATCCTTTTGACATGATTAATAGTGGTCGTATATTGCTTCGGGTTCTCCTACCGATATCAGTCACTGTGTCCCGAAAATCCTGATAAAGATAAACCCTCCCCAGACACTGAATGAGTGAGATGACTTTGTGAGATTGCATTGTCAATTAGATTGTGAGGTGATGTGAGTGACAATGCTAGGTGAAGGGTATTGACAGAGACTTATGGGCGCAAAAGCGTCAGGCCGTCGTCGCTAATCCACCATCCTATTTGGGTTTAGCTCATTTTAGTGCAGATTTATGATGATCATACCTGCCAAACCACTGATGTTCATTAACTGTCTGAGATAGAGGGCACACCGTGTATGGAAAAGGTCCAAGACCAAGGTGGTTCGATCGAATGTTTAGTGGCTTGACTGACGCTAAACCCGCGCATGTCTGTAGATGAACACAATCACCCCCTTGGTCATTTTCTTCAATAACATGCAGAGGCTGACACCTTGTACTTCCAACAGCAGCTCAATTTACGATTGTCCATGGAGTGCCCTTCGTAAACTTAGCTGATGTGACTGGAAGTGTATAGGATTTGACTGACCATCTGACTGAAATCAACATAGCTTGGAACCAGTTTGCCACTATTTAGCCTGATGCCATGGAAAAGACAGCGATGGTGGTGCGTTGTTAGTAATTTCACTGTGGTGAAGCCATGTAGATTCGCCGCAGGGAGTTAAAGCGAGAGCGGGGGCACAGTAATATGCACTTCATTTGTCTTCCGCGAGAATCCGAATAGACTTTGTAAAGGAGTAGTTGAATGATCTAGGCTTGTGAAGGATTCCCCAAAATGTATTTAACAAGGGAAGTTGACTCTTCTCATGGGCATTCGGGATTGGCCACTGCAGCTTATATACACGGCAGGCGGTGTTAAGCACTCCGTTCACAGTAGTGTCCAAGGGTCACGTGACCAGTGAAGCAGGGTCGCTGTAAGGACCACAGACGGCTGACCAGCTTGAGTCGAGGGGTTCTGGTCCAAGGCTCATGCCAACCAAACAGCTCTGCTGGTCTCCCAGGAACACCCTCCCTCTCACGCCATCTGCCAGGCTTTATTTCACAGGCGAAGGGCAGCCATTTTGGCTCTAGGCCAGAACCCCCAATTATTTTCCCTCCGTCCCTGTGCAGAGTGACTGTGTCTCAATCACTCAAACGGCGATCATGCATGTGTCCCATGGCAATGATTTTATGTCTTGTAATGTTTGAAGAAGAGTTGAAGAACAGGTTTCGCATTGAGTCTCATCCTTCATGAATGCATGATTCCCAAAAAAGGAACACTAATGACACTAATGACATGCAAATTACAGCTGATTACACTGTAGGCTAAACATTAGACAGCTACAAAATACTTTTGGACTAAATATGAATATAAAACAATCACAGCCATACTGCCAATTCAGACAGATCACCAAATACAAAATAATCATTTAGCTCATTCTGCTAATTGTGGTAACACAAATGAGTGAAATGGCTTGACTATAGAATGTTTGTTTCATTTAACCATTAGGTAAATAACCTTGAATTGAATTTCATTTCAACAGTAAATACTGACATCAGTATCTTGGATATGAACAATGTCAAACAGAGTCACAATTCCTATAAGATACTCCATGTCAGGTGTGTATATACTATATACTCCCTTTTGGGCTGGATAGTAAAAAAAGTCCCTTTTATATGATTTTTTCACCCTGCTCCATTCTTCTATTACACGCCAGTCCTTGGAGAGTTGTGGTGGCTATATTACTTGGCTCAGCCCATCGTTTGAAGAATCAAGGCAATAACAGTCTTATTTACTTTTATCTGAACCTGCCCAAAACTGCTTTTTATACACGAACAGAATGACTAGGAAACTTCCAGTTATTCGAGTGGCAGGATTTATCTTTTTTCTCTAAATGAAAGTCTCTATTCTTGTCATCACAAATGCATATTGCAGAAAAGGATGTCCAACAGTGAATAAACCTCTATGAGATAACATGTATTAAATGATGTAGTCTGACACTGAAGAAAGAAACGCACCATGAGCTTCACGACTTATTAGGCTGCGTGTCTGGAGGAAAATGACCTGAATGTTACTCATCGACATGGTTATTGCTATTGTAGCATAATCTCTATGGAATACTGATTGGAATACTTATTTTTTTTTACAGGTTTCAGATCAAGTCTTCTCAGATTTTACTGCACAATTCAAGTAGCTATACATTACATTCTGCTAAATATAGTAAAAAGGGTACTTCCTACTGTAGCTTCCTTGGTTGCGTTTCAGATCATGTGAAGTGAGGACCACAACAGAGTTTTCCTGTTAATAGGATAACCCAGCAGCTACCTCGGGAAAAGAGACCGTCATAAATGATGCCAGCATATACACAGGCCCGGTTGTGGAATAATAAATCTGTTTTTTGCAAGATTGCATTGAAATATATAGCCCTGATCCAATACATGATGCATAAAATGATTTTCCTCCACAATATACAGCACCACGGATGTCAACTCGGTCAGGGGTGGTTTCAGATAACCCATGACTATATTACCTCATTTGAATGCAACCCCAGTTAGGTTACATGAATGTTTCATTCCTGAATCATGCCCAGGGTTATGTAAATGTTTAATTCCTGAAAGATTCCCAGGGTTAAATGTTTCATTCCTGAATGATGCTCGGGGTTAAATGTTTCATTCCTGATATCATGTCTAGGGTTAAGTGTCTCATTCCTGAATGGTGCCCGGGATTAAATGTTTCATTCCTGAATGATGCCCGGTGTTACATTTTTCATTCCTGAATGATGCCCACAGTTAAACGTTTCATTCCTGAATAATGGCCTTGTGAAATGTTTTATTCTTGAATGATGCCTGGGGTTAAATGTTTCATTCCTGAATGATGCCCGGGGTAAAATGTTTCATTCCTGAATGATGCCCGGCGTAAAATGTTTCATTCCTGAGTGATGCTTGGGGTTACATTTTTCATTCCTGAATGATGCACAGGGTTAACTATTTCAATTTAAACTATAGCATGATCAGTCTATAATTTTAATGTATTGGTGGTGGTATTATTATTAGTGGTGGTGGCAGTATTATTAGTGGTGATGGTATTATCAGTAATAATAAAATGAAATACCTATTTCGCAAATGTTCATGGGCTCCTAAACACTGGATCCAGTCAGCCGATAGAAGCAAAATGAAAGCATGTAAAATGAAAACTGGGGTAAAAGAAAATTGACACTGATAAACACATAACATTCAAAAGGGAATTTTAAAGACAGTGTTAGGAGAAGCAAGACCGTCAACCTGACAAACAGACCTACAATTTCAGCTCATGTAATGTATAGCTTTGGCACTTGGGGAATATACACAATAATAATCCAGTATGCTTGTTTTTCATTTTGTAATACATGAGGTAGGGTCCTTGGAAATAAAATATCAGGCTGTGGAGAAACTGAACTAATACCACTAATACCACCAATACCATTACCACCATAACTACAAATACTACCACCACTACTAATATCACCACCAATAATATTGCAACAGCCAATACCACTATCAATACAACCACTGCTACAACCTCCACCACAACTATATCTACTATTACTACTACCAACACCACTATTACTACTACCACCACCACTACTAATAATACCACCACCACTACTAATAATACCATCACCACTACTAATAATACCACCACCACTAATAATAATACCATCACCACTAATAATAATACCACCACCACTAATAATACCACCACCACTACTAATAATACCATCACCACTACTAATAATACCACCACCACTAATAATAATACCATCACCACTAATAATAATACCACCACCAC
>JACXGJ010002972.1:0-53584 GCA_016801105.1 Esox niger
CCTCCAGTCCCATACTCCCCTCTCCTCCAGTCCCATACTCCCCTCTCCTCCAGTCCCATACTCCCCTCTCCTCCAGCCCCATTCCCTCCTCTCCTCCAGCCCCACACTCCCATCTCCTCCAACCCCACACTCCCGTCTCCTCCAGCCCCATACACCTCTCTCCTCCAGCCTAATTTCCCCTCTCCTCCAGCTGGAGGAATACATGATACCCCATTGGTGTCCCAGGATGGTAAAGTGACCATGAGTTACAGCTGATGCCTCAATCCTCACCAGGACCCACGCACACTTCGCTCCTCTGTGTCTGTCTGTCTGTCTGTCTGTCTGTCAGCCTGTCTGTCTGTCTGTCTGTCAGCCTGTCTGCCTGTCTGCCTGTCTGTCTGTCTGTCTGTCTGTCTGTCTGTCTGTCTGTCAGCCTGTCTGCCTGTCTGTCTGTCTGTCTGTCTGTCTGTCTGTCTGTCTGCCTGTCTGTCTGCATGTCAGGGCATGTATGCAGATGGTGCGGAATCTGATGTGTAAGAGGATGGAGTCTGGGGTCCATCTGTCCATTCTTCTGTTTGTATAGCTCAGTGTATTGGAGGGTAAGATGGCGGTGGTCAGTCAACTAACGAGGAATGTACATCGACTGCATGTTAGGCCGTCTCTGCATCTCTAGAATTCCTCCAGGCGACATGGCAGTTCTGCGTGCCTTGGAGATGTCCCCGCTTGGATGCTGGCCCAACGCCTAAATCTCAGCCTCCACAAGGACTGCTCTTTCTCTGGGATGAAGGCCAGTCCGCTCCAACACCTCTCAATCACAGCTGACAGCTCCACAGTGTCCCCGGCCAGGGTGCAGATAACCTTGACGTGACCCTGGAAATAACTGTCGTTCCTCTCAAGCGTCAAGGCACGTGGCTGCATCACCTTATGGAGGACTCAGTGAAGGTGTTCGTCCAAGCGCTTTTCGACTCACATCAGCAACTCACTGTTGGTCGGACTCCTTGCCTCTACTGTCCAACCCCAGAACGTCACAGCATGATCGACGTTCCACCTTCCCGTGTTCTCACATGTCAACCTGCTCCTCCGCAAACCACACTGGTCTCCGGTTGAAGCGGGTATCAACTGTCAGCCCGTGGCGCTTGCCTAAACAGTAACGAGGAGAAGAGCCCCCACACTACCTCCAGTCAAAGCTCAAACGGTGTGTCCACACCCATGCTCTTTGTTCTCCACTCCCAGAGCAGGGCTGCTCGCACTCAACCTGACTCCAAGCTATTCTCATCCCTGGCACCTCAGGGTGGGAACCAGCGCTATCAATGGGTTCATTCAAATGTTCGAAACGTAATGATTGTTCATCAGCGGGATGTTTCGTACGGAGAATCTGCAGTCGGATGTCAATGACAACATCTATATGTTACAAACGAACCCCTAGGAATCCGCTCCGACTCCTCTGACCTGCGCCCCCATCCGCTTTCATTTGACTGCTGGGGTCTGAACTACGCTACAAGCGGATGCTACCCAGCTGATATTAGAGAAATGGGTAAAATCAAAGCAATCTAGCTCATGGTATGTAACCTCCCGGGCCAGCGGCTTCAAAGTCATTGATCTGAGAGCGACTTGCGGATCAAAGATCAGAGGCAATTTACATATCATTACTGAACAGCTGGATGGTTTCCATGGAAACCACTGCTGGGTTATTCTCACTGGTTTGCGGTAGGAGCCGCCCAAACTACATCAGCCTGTATATGTGATCGGTGATGAATAGTCGATTGTAGACATGCTCTCACAGGCCCGTGTAAGGTGACCCCATCTCCATCCTAACCAACCCCCTCCTCCCTAATTGGCAAACCCTCACCACCACACAGCTGATGTATGGTCGACGTTCTGGCACAAATTGGTTGCTGTGCGTCTCCCAGGCGAGTACTTGACATCCGTGATGGATGAAGTTTCCCCTTTAACTACGTAAAGGGTTGTGAGTAATTTAGTTGCTACAAAGGCTCTATAGAAAGGTGCTTTAGAACGGCACAATCAAAAGGCCCTATTGGAAGGCATTGTAGAAAGGCTTTACACAGAGTGATGCTGATTTTAAGTTTCTTTCCGCCATCAGATTCTGATTGGTTGAAGAAGTGAAGGGAAGGCCCAGATGTGTGGGGGCGATAGGATGGCAGTGGTGGGGGAGGCAGCTGGAGTCCCCTGCCCATGTTGGATGCTCTCTCCTGGGCAGGGGCCGGTAAGAGGGCCCCAGGCTGCTGGTTTCAGACATGGAGCTCCAGGGCCTTGAGTGCAGAAGCAGGCTGGTCTTGACTGCAAGGCGGAGGACCCTCACGGGCCATTGAACACATTCATTCTGCTTCCAGTCACTTTAGCAAGGCTGAGGCCACGTGGTGGACCACAATGGACCTTATCTTGTTTACGTCCTTGATGGTCTGTGGCGTGTGTGTCTGTGGCCAGCTGTAACATGTAAGAACAGGTTTCCCCTCTCATTACCATCACTTGGCTCTCTTTTCGGCCAAGGCAAAATATATTTGTCAGCTAACTGCCCCTTCAGAGATAAAAAAAATAAAATTTACTTAAGCAAACCGGCTACAAGTCACTATTGGTGTGTCAAATAATACTTTGTAGGGTGTCAAGCGGATCTGACGTACTGTGAGTATCTCTGGCTAAGAATGATCCAACCTGTTCTGTATTTATGGTCCTAGAACCGTGTTCTGTGTTTGTCTGTGGTCAGAGAACTGTTCCCGGCCGGCCGGAGATGTGTGTTCCAGTAGGGAAACCGTTCTAGGTCTTCGACATCAGACTTCTTCAGACGCCTCTGGGCAAACAGCTTCCCGTTGGCAGATTTCAACGCATGTTCTGCTTGACTGTCCCACCACAGGTTATGGTGGATGAGAATGCCTAGAACACTGACTGTGTCATGGACATCGAGTATGTTCAGGCAAATGGAGAGAATTGGGAGGGCTAGGTTGGATGGTTCATGTGGGTGACAGGAGAAATGTAACTTTTCCTTGGATTGAGTTTATTCTCCAGTATTGAGGAGGCATGGCACTGGGAGCCACAGCTTCAAAGTCCCCTGGCAAAATCAGTGATTCATCTGGCAAACGTACTTCAGCCAGGCTCTAGTATATGTGATGCTATTTGTTTTAGTGCCCTGACAAGGTGTTAGTTGTGCATTTGGGATCCCGAAGACACAGTTATGGTCACTTGAGAGGACAGGACAGAGGATCTCGGCCGTCACATACGATGTTTTCACGTCGTTGACAATCATGTCACAGATGGCCTCACCTCTGGTGTTGTCCTGAACCAGCTGACAGAGGTCACAGGCAAGGCAGTTTTCATGGACACTCAGGCGTTGGAGGTCACCAAGAATTCCCAGCCCGTCTGGGTATCTAGTGCCAGGCAAGTCAGAAGGGGATATCAGATGTTCAATGACTTGATATTCAATGAATGTTGCAATGAGTAAAAAACCCTTCAGCAGATGTGTGGCATCGTAGTCTCAGAACTCTCACTTTAACCCAAATACACCCAAGATGCTGGATAACTCTAAAATGTGATAGAACACTTAAAGATGCAGTCTGAGAATATAAAATGTAATGAACAATAAATATTAGAATACAAATTTTATATATTAAACATTCTGGGCTGTATGTGTAATCTGTTGTTAATATCAAAGTAGAATCAATATAATATTGCAGTTAACCATTATATTCCAAGTTGGAAAGCAAATGGTTTTGCTGGCATGCGGCACAAATGAGCAAATACTTGATGGAGTATAAACATTTTCGGGACTTTTTTTGGCTTGACAGCACTACTTTTAAAACCAGAGGCAAAATCCCAGACTGCGTTTAGAACAGAAGCCCTTCTAAAAGTGTTAAATAGTATCACGCAAAACTTGTCTTCAAAAATGTTCAAGAGATATTTCATGGATTCTTATCCTAGCAAGCAAGAAAGCTAATGTTTTTATTTAGCACAATTCGTATATAGAAGCAATTCAATGTGCTTTACAAAGAAAAGGAAAAAATATAAAAATACAAAATATTCAATCATATACTCAAATGAAAACATAAAAACAACATTATAATAGTAAAACATAGAATAAGATAATGGAAATAACAATGAACACAAATGTGCCTAACATATTAGTGGCATGATGCTTCCAGCGTCTGCCTATCACCAGGACAGTACCATGACGCTGTGTACAATGCAAATAAAACCGAATGGAATGATGTGGAAATCATGTATCCCGATATTTAACTGAAATTAGTACAAAGACAACATTTCAAATACTGAAACTAAGAAATGTTACTGTTTTTGAAAAAAAAAATCTGTTTTGAATATGATGCCAGCTACACGTTTCAAAACATTTGGGTCAGGGGCATTTTTACAAGTAAATTGTATCACTTCTTCTTTTAAGAATAATCTGTTAGCGTTTTGGGAACTGGAGACCAATTGCTGTTATTTTGAAATTCAATTGTTCTTTCATTCTTGCTTGATACAGGATTGCAGCTGCTCAACACTTTGGGGTCTCCTTTATTGTATTTATTGTTTCATGTGCCAAATGTTTTCAATGGATGATAGGACTGCAGGCAGGCTAGGTTAGCACCCAGACTCTTTTACCACAGAGCCATGCTGTTGTAATACATGCAGATTGTGGTTTGGTATTGTCTTCCTGAAATTAGCAAGGCCTTCCCTGAAAAAGACATCTGGATGGCAGCATATGTTGCACCAAAACCGATGGTGCCTCTGGATTTTGCTCTGTAGTGATTTTCATGTTTTTGCCTATTTGTCCTGTTTTCTGCTGTCCATTTATATTGCAGTCGGTGACTTTTGTTGCATGTCCTTTGTTTAAGTATTTGATCAATAAGCACATCGTAAGCCTGTATAATCCCGAGTCAAATTCCTCGTATGTGTACACATGCCTGGCGAATAAAGCTGATTCTGATTCGGATCTTGAATGAGCTTGGGCCCAGACAGGACAACTGGCATTTCTATAAATTTTTTCAATGTTTTTTTCCTTGCATGTTAGATTTTTTACTTGCATTTGTGGCTGCAGCGATGTACTGTGTTCACAGACAATCGTTTTCAGATGTTTTCCTGAGTCCATGCAGTGATTTCCACTACAGACTCGTTTCTGTTATTAAATCAGGGCATTCAGAGGGCCCAAAGATCACTGCCATCCAATCTAGTTTTTCAGCCTTCTCCCTTGCGTATAGAGATTTCTCCGGATTCTGTGAATCTCTTAATGATATTATGTATTGTAGATCCATTTTAAGTTGATAAATGTTACTCTTTAATTGTTGCACTATTTACCTGTGCAGTTGTTGTTCAACTTTTCCAGTCTTTTGTTGCTCCCGTCCCATCTATTTTGATAACATGTCTCAGTTTCAGCATTTGAACATGTTCATTTTTTGTTGAATATATGGTTCTAATGATTTGCACATCATTGAATCCTGTTTTTCTTTACATCTTTTTGGGGTTGTACATGCTAGGCGTGGAGGGCTAGCCCTATTGTTGTCACATTTTCGTTTGGGAAATATGAATGATCTCACCATCCTAGTGTTAACACACACACACACACACCAAAACGGAAGCATGCAGCGTAGCGTTCCAAGAATCCACCACACATCCTCCCAGCCTGGCCTTATACGGTTGCAGTAGTCAATACTGCCTGTGTTTTATAGTCCGTCCCGGCAGAAGCCCCAAACACTCCAATCTCTAAAGCCAAGTCCCCGGCTGCTTTCCTATCACACTGCAACAGAGGGCGTCCCAACTGGCACCCTTGCCCCCTCCGTAACCCTGGTCAGAAATGCACCATGTAGGGAACAGTGTGCTGTGTGGGAGAAGCGCCACTCTGCGGGCCTGCCCTTCCCTGGCCTCCCCTAACTGGGCTCCCAAACTGCCTGTTCGGGGGGAGGAGGGGGCTGTGGGGATCCTGTGAATCTCCTCCAAGGCTCCATCCAAGGCCTGTTTTACCTCTCAGTTCAACTCACAATGAGAGATGCACTGCTGGACTTCCTTGGCGGGAGGTAATATATTAGTGGAGGTGTTAATCTGTGCAGAAGGCCACCTGGCTGCTGCCACCTGCCCCCCCCGTCTCTGCCCCTCTCCTGGGGATATTCCTGACCCGGGAGGAGGGTGTGGGTTCTGCTCCAGTGCCTGGGCTAATGTGGGTCTGCTGTGTGACTCGATGCTCCACTGGTTTTGTCCGGGCCACCTGCGGGTGTGACTGGTGCAGTTGGACTGGGCTGCCTGGAGCATAGGGCTAACCTACATAGACAGGCATGACATCTCACGCACGCACACACACACACACACACACACACACACACACACACACACTACACAATGCCATTCAGCACACCAGAACAAAACGGTCAACACAATCTTGACCTCACATACAGGATCACTAAGAGGATTTATTCCTTAAAAAATATATAGTTATTTCAAAAGAGGGTGATAGAATGACAAACTGAGTTTGTGTGTGTGTGTGTGTGTGTTTGGGTTTGTGTTCACATCCTATTGGGACTATTTCCACTCCTTTCTCTGCTACATGTATTTCTTTGGTGTGTTATCTTCTCTTTGTAGCCAGCACAGTAGACCCTAAAAAAATACAGGCACTTATTACACTGTTATTGAAATGGTGTTGGTAGGTGAAAAGGGTATTAACAACAGTAGAATGGATCAGATACAAGAGGAGATTAGAGTCTGACTGCCGTCCTCAGATTGAGGAGTTTATATCAGCCTCCTCTCATCTCTCTGTAATTCATCTGTGAGTCCTGCTGTGGAAAGGACCAAAGCTCTTCGCTCGTGTAATTCTCTGCATTTCTAATGTATCCCCACGTTCCCTGTCGAAACCCCATCACTCATCCGCTCTCCTGATAAGACGACGGTCGTTGTTCTTCTGAGACAATTCCGACGTATATCGAATGATTTCCCTTAATATTCTCCATTTCTTTTTCTCTCCCCCTTCCTACTCTGTCCTTATTCCTCTATTTCCATCTCTCTTCCTCTGTCTCCCCTCACAGAGTCTGTGAGCAGACAAGCGCGGGACCCTGTCTGCCCCACTGTCCAGCGACATCATGAGCTGGAGCTTCCTCACGCGGCTGCTGGAGGAGATCCACAACCACTCCACCTTCGTGGGGAAGCTGTGGCTCACCGTGCTGGTCGTGTTCCGCATCGTCCTCACCGCCGTGGGGGGGGAGTCCATCTACTACGACGAGCAGAGCAAGTTTGTCTGCAACTCGGGCCAGCCGGGCTGCGAGAACGTCTGCTACGACGCCTTTGCGCCGCTCTCGCACGTCCGCTTCTGGGTCTTCCAGATCATCCTGGTGGCCATGCCGTCCCTGATGTACATGGGCTACGCCGTCAACAAGATCGCCCGGCTGGAGGAGGCCAAGGGCGGGGTGAGTGCCGCGACAGGGGGCGCGGGCGGAGGCGGCTACACCCACCGGAGGCCCAGGAAGATCTGCTTCGGGGCTCGGCAGCACCGGGGGATAGAGGAGGACCAGGATCAAGACCAGGAGGACGACCCCATGATCTATGAGGTGCCGGAGCCGGAGCCCCCTCGGCGGGTCGACCCGCTAGCCCCGAGGCCCAAGCCCAAGGTCCGCCACGACGGGCGCCGGCGCATCCAGAAGGACGGACTGATGCGGATCTACGTGCTGCAGCTGGTGACGCGCACCGCCCTGGAAGCGGGCTTCCTGGCGGGCCAGTACCTGCTGTACGGCTTCCGGGTCATTCCCGTGTTCGTGTGCTCCTTCGATCCCTGCCCCCACAGTGTGGACTGCTATGTGTCGCGGCCCACCGAGAAAACCATCTTCCTGCGCATCATGTATGGCGTCACCATGCTCTGCCTCACCCTCAACGTGTGGGAGATGCTGCACCTGGGCGTCGGGACCATATGCGACATCCTGAGGCGCCGCCGGTGCCCGCCCCCGGAGGACGAGTACCAGCTGGGGCTGCTGGGCCCCAGTGTCGGGGTGGGCGGCTCCGCGGGGGTGCCGGGACCCGAGCCGGGTGCGGGCGGAGGGGTGGTGGGCGACGGTGGCGCCGAGTATGTGGGGTACCCGTTCTCGTGGAACGCTCCGTCGGCACCGCCGGGCTACAACATCGCGGTGAAGCCGGAGCAGATCCCCTACACGGACCTCAGCAACACCAAGATCGCCTGCAAGCAGAACCGGGCCAACATCGCCCAGGAGGAGCAGCAGCAGTTCGGGAGCAATGAGGACAACTTCCCCACGGGGGGGGAGGCCCGCGTGGCCCTCAACAAGGACATGATCCAGCAGGCCCACGAGCAGCTGGAGGCGGCCATCCAGGCCTACAGCCAGCAGCACAAGGCCGGGGAGCCGCCGGAGGACGAGCGCGACGACAAGCCCCGGAGCAACATCGTCCAGGCCCAGGCTCAGCCTCCGCCTGGCAGGGAGCGCAAACACCGCTTCAAACACGCCAAGGGGGGCAGCAGCGGGGGCGGCACTGGCAGCAGTAGCAACAGCAGCAGCAAGTCAGGGGAGGGCAAGCCCTCAGTGTGGATCTGACCCTGACACACACACATGCACAGTCCAGCCTTGGTCTGTGGGTTAGGGTTAGGATTTGCCCTCTGTGGTCAGTGGAGGACGGGGTCGCTGCAAAACGAGACCCCTGTCGAATCGGGAGGGGCGCTGAAATGGAATGTCATAATGTCTTCCAGTGGATATCCAACACCATCTTGTGCCTTACAGAATCCCGCGAGTTGGAGGAGAGTAGCCTGGCGTTAGTTGCCGCGGCACCTTAGTAGCAGCGAGTGCCCAGAGCTCCTGTAAATGTGTATATATTTGGTTATTTTAAAACATTTTTTTTAAGAAAAGCATTTAGATGTTTGATTCTGGACACAGTAAATGCATTTTTGTTTCACTTTACTGCCAAGCTCTGTATCTTTTCAGAACATTTTTGTAGGAGTTGCCTGACGGGAGAGAGGAAAAGGAACGCAGGGCCTGCAGGATAACTGGCCACCCTCTGAACTTTTTGTTTTGAGCTTTCTGGCACCGAGAGTTGCTGTAGTGTCACCCAAGTGGTTATCACACAGAATGGAAGTCCAGATTTCGATACCACTATTGTAACCATCCCTCTAGAGAGACCATCAGCATTGTCTACCATCCTCTGTTCCTTACAAGCCATGACCTGTCCCTCTCCATCTTCAGAGGATGCAGCATTCAAAGACGCGGCTATTGTTGTTTGACCTGTCAAGATATGTTGCTTGTTTGTTTTTGGCTCCTGAAGCTCTTTGTTGTTCAATGAGGGGCGCTTTAAGAGTTCAATACATTACTGTTGTTATTAGTGTAGGTGTTAGCATGGGCAGGTGAAGAGAGGTGCTTCAGGGGCTTCGATGATTTTACAGAAGGCATTTGTTTGCCTGAGCTGACACCATCTAACCTACAACACCACAATCCAGACATTCTTGTAATTTTGGTCCTCTTCCAGTTCTGAAGCAGACACTCTTTGCCTGTTGCCTTTAAACTTTTATCTTCTGGAGGATGTTGTGCTAAGACAATGACAAAATCCTTATCAACGCCTCTTCTTTGGGGATACCGGATCCATTTTTATCTGGTCCATTCTCTGGGTGATTCCACTCCAGAGTTCTACCAAGCTAATCTGTTGGCTGACTTTCTGCAAAGTCACAGATTTCATTGTGCTATGGTATCAGAATGAATTGACATTGTAATGCAAAGACAACAATGACTTTATAATGCAGTGACATAATAATGCAATGATATCATAATGCAATGACAGCATAATGCAATGACATCATAATGCAATGACATCGTAATGCAATGACTTCCTAATGCAATGACCTCATAATGCAGTGACATCATAATGCAATGACTTCATAATGCAGCGACAACTGATGAAGTGGTTCATTCCTAATGTCGGTGTTCACCTTCCTGAAGGCTCCTCGTGGCTGTGTCCCATCAATCACTGAGTTGTGTCTCTACTATTTCTTCAAGGTCAATGACATTTATTTCCTTTGTGACTTGGATGTTTGTTGTGTGTCTGAGTGTTTAGTAGGTAGAATTAAAGAAACAGTGCCATACCAACTCCTGTGACGGGAGAATATCTGTATTTACCTGATTTCACACAAGAACAAAATCCCTCCATAAACAAATACCGGTTATTGATGATCATGTATCACCGTGACGTTTTCCCTTTGTCTTTATTTTATAAGTAAACAGTTGATAAATTCATTTTTATTAAAACCTTTATTTTGTTAGTGTACCCACATAGTTGTCCCTAAGTTACGGTTGTTCATGTTTGAACGTACAATAAGACTTAACCAGTACTGGGTTAACGTTTCATCTGTCTGGTCATGCAGTGCCCTCTGCTGGCGCTGCATTTCATTTAAAGGTTTTATATCATTTACCAATTCCACAGTGGTCTCATAACTTTACAATCCTCCCCATCTTTTTCTTTATATCTTTAAGTGGCACCGAATCATTTCTAGGTACCAGACGTCTCACCAGGTACATTGAAACCCTCTTCCCACAGGCAAATTTGTTTTGAATCTTTTTTTTAAACAAAGGTCTTCTTGCCAACTGTCAACCTGAGTCAGTCAAGGCAATCCCCCCTTCCAAGATCTGACACCCCTGGTTTTTGGCAGCCTTTCGTGTTTCCACCTCAGAGGCCTGGCACCCCCAAAAAAAATGTTATATCGATGAAGATATCTGCCTCTGTTCTCTGCTGTCCAGTGTCATGATGTGGAAGCGTTTCTCTGAAGTACCGTATAGAGACCAAACACTGTTGGTGTGACAGTAGCAGTCTTCACTGCCAAGACATTGTTAGGCTGCTATGCAGCCAGGTTGTCATGTAGCTTCTTTGCCAAGGAAAACTGTGGCCATACTACCTGAAGGATGAAGGAGGAGGTGAACCTGTGTACTGTACTAATCTGTTGTCATTTTGGGTACCTCTTTTTACTATGTGTACGTGTGTTTCAGAAGGCCTGATGTAGCTAAGGTTTTATTGGGTTCTTTTATATGTTCAAACCAGTAGTGTTTTTCTAAAAAAAAAACATTTGTTTTGAATAAAGATTTTTCTAACTAAACATTTTTAATAGTATTTTTTTCATTATTTTTCTGTCAGGAAACTCCTGGGACCATATTCATGACGCATCTGGAGATCCAGCATCAGTTGAGCTGGTCCCAGTCCAGAACTGTAATTCAGGGAAATGAGCAAGCTGATCCCAAACCAGAACTGTAATTCGGGGACAGGGCCGAGCTGATCCAAAACCAGAACTGTAATTCGGGGACAGGGGCGAGCTGATCCAAGACCAGAACTGTAATTCAGGGACGGGGTGAGCTGGTCACAAAACTGTTCTGAGATACAATGAATACGGGGCTCCAAGTCTTAGCATTCCATCACTTTAATCTTGTTATTTTAAGGGCTGACAGAATGTGTACATGACAGTGGAGCTTCTAGAAATGGGGTAGAAACTGTCATATCTTTTGGTGCTCTGACCAACGGTAACTTTCCAAAAAGAGGACAATCTGCCTCCCACGTAAGTTTTCCGCATGTCTGGACCACTAATCCCACTCTGTCTGTCCTGGCTGTAGTGTGATTTACGATGGCTGGACCTTCATCCGGTGCAAGTCCTGTCTGTCTTTATAATCTATGTGGTGGTTACTCAGTAACTGTCATAGCACTTCATAACCTGTTGTAACTTAATACCCTATTGTAACAAAATAAACTATAATAACTAGTAACTTAGTGACATCTTCCAATAGAAAAAGGCACCCTTGGTCATTTAATAATTCTTCCCTAGTGTTCTGTGCCATTGGTCCATTGTAATAAGGCAGCCAACCAACAGGTGTATGTAACAGGAAGTAATTTGCCAAGTCAGCATTGTCTCTGGCTGTGATTGGCCGATTGGCATGGATGCCATGCAACCACTCACTCCAATACCAGCAAGCCTCTGGTAATTTAAATTCACAGCCCCCCTGGAAATTTCAAGGCAATAAACCCTTATTTAATTTAGCCCAGGAGGCACTAAACAAGATTTATCCATTTAGATGATGGACTTCCCAAGGATGCTACAGTTACTTTAAAGAGGTGGGGTGGTGGGGGGCATGACGCCATTTGAAATAAAACTGTAGAGAGTATGTGGACTAAAGGCAGCTGCCTCCTGACTAAATCCACCGGGGGCAGCCGTCTCTATGTGGATTCAGCCAGCTGACCCTCGATGGGACCCAGTCCCAGGATGCCACTTCAGGTCAGAGGAAGGCAGACGCTCAGAGGCCCCATCTGTTCCACATCCGGGCATCAGTCACTAGGGTCTGGGACTTCTGCCTAATGGCTCCGAAATGGGCCCTGTGTGGTTTTAACTTGGGTAGACGAATTTTGTGCGTGTGTGTGTGTGTGTGTGTGTGTAGGCAGACTTGTGCATCTGGGCTGACATCCAAATGTTGGGTCAACATGTTCCATCTAAGGGCACACTCCCTTTCCTGTCTATCTTTTAACCACTAAAGAGAGAGCACTATCAATTAGAAGTTTATGTGTTTCTGTCTTTCTCTCTCACACACACACACACACACACACACACACATTCATCAGGTGGCCTTGGCGTTGTGGGGTGCACAGACTGTTGATTGGGTTTGAATTTTGACGACATGGTTATTCAGTAGCGGGTCAGATGTGAAACAATGCTTTCCCAGCCCATTTCATCTCAGCAGGAGACATAATGGCAGGTGGTTTGGGCTTGTAGGCTTTCATTCATCTAACTGACCTGGACCTGGCAGGTCTACATCAGACAGATACTTTGCTCAGGCGGTGCGATAAATATCGATGAAGCTCTGAAATTAAAACCCAATTTTTTCCCCATGTGTCCTGTCAGACTAAATCAAAATAGACAGTGTCAACTCATCGAGGACGTCTCTACCATATCCATTTCCTGTGACGTGTCTTTGGTGAAATGCAGTTTATATACACAGGAACCTGCTAACTAACTGGGATCTGTTGCTCGTCCATTACGGTTGTCAAAGTCAAGCCTTTTTACATTCAGTCATAAACCGTAGATGTGGCGCTCTGCTCATTAGGTTATTGAGGTGGCATCCCCGCTAACCAAAAGTGAAGGTTTAATTACAATTATTTGTAATCAGAATCAGATTACCAAGTAAGTCACAACAAACTAGAGATTTATTTTGGTCTATTAGTGTGGCAATTTTGTACAAATTAAATAAAACCAAATAATAATAGTTGACTGAGCATAAAAACAGTAGACTGAGAATTTATAAATTACAAAAAATATACAAAACAATATGTAAGGTGCAAGAATTGTCCAATTGAGGATTGTGAATGTATGTGGGGAGCTAGTCAGTTTGATTCCAGAGCCATGTTCATGGGGCCTACTGCTGTAGGAAATAAATTGTTCTTGTGGCGGGAGGTTTTACTCCTGACAGACCTCAGTCTTCTGCCAGAGGGGGCAATTCTGAATAGTCAATTTCCAGTGTTAGAAGGATCAGCCCCAATCCTTGCCGCTCGTCTCTGCGTCCTGGAGTTGTGTAGGTCTTGTAGAGATGGCTGATTACAGCATATCTCGGCAGAGCGGATGATGCGCTGCAGCCTGCACTTGTGTTTGGCAGTGGCTGCAGTATACCAGACGGTGATGGAGAAGGACAGGATGGACGTGAAGGTAACAATTGACCTTCTAATGGCCTCAGACAAAGGTTCCGCATCCTTCCGGTTGCTTCTTGATCTTAATGCTGCATTTGACACTATTGATCACTCCTTTCTCTTAGAGAGACTGAAAACCCATATTGGGCTGCCTGGACATGTTCTAGCCTTATTTATCTGAAAGATATCTTATTTATCTGAAAGATATCAGTTTGTATGTGTGGATGGTATATCCTCTGACAAATCAAAAGTATGTTTTGATGTTCCTCAAGGCTCGGTTGTGGGCCCATAATTGTTCTCACTATATATGCTGCCTCTTGGTGATGTAATCCGAGATCACAATGTCAATTTTCACTGTTATGCTGATGACACATTGTTGTATATTTTGATGAAACATGGAGAAGCCCCAAAATTAGCTACTTTGAAAGCATGTGTTTCAGATATTAGGAAGTGAATGACAGAGAACTTTTTGCTATTAAACTCAAGAAAAACAGAAATGCTAGTTTTAAGACCCAAGAAACAAGGAGCTTTGCTGGCAGATCACACTGTGAACCTCGACAGCTGCATGGTCATATCCCAAAAAACTGTAAGAAATCTTGGCGGTACCCCTGACCCTGACCTCTCCTTTGATGAACATATAAAATATATCTCAATAGTTATTTTCATCTTCAAAACATTGCACAAGTCTGATAATTTCTATCAAAAACTGATGCAGAGAAACTAATCCATGCTTTTGTTACTTGAAGATTAGATTACTGCAATGCCCTTTTTTCCAGTTACCCTGATAAATCACTAAATAAACTTCTATTAGTGCTGCACACGGCTGCTAGAATCCTAACTAGAACAAAAAAATTTGAACACATTACTCCAGTACTAGCCTCTTTACCCTGGCTGCCTGTTGGGTAAGGGATTTTAAGGTTTTATTGTTAACCTATAAATCAATAAATGTCTCCTACTTATCTTGTTGAAATGATCCAGCCATACATACCTGCAGGTAACCTTGGATTGCAAGATGCAGGCCCTTTAACTGTACCTAAAATTTCTAAACAAACAGATGGAGGCAGGGTCTTCTCTCATAGAAATCCACTATGGTGGAATGCTTTGCCAATTAAAGTTATAAATGCAGACTCAGTGCAAACCTTCAAGCGTCTACTAAAGACTCATCTCTTCAGCCTGGTCTATGATTAAGCGTAGTCTGGCCCAGGGGCGTGAAGGTGACCAGAAAGGCCTGATACTGTCCACCCTTGCTGTCTTGCCAGGTGGGCTCTCATCGCAATTGGGATGCCCTCCCTCCAATGCCATTCAGCGGCAGAGTCACTGGCTTGTTGTTGTCTCTCTGTTGCGCACTTGTGCAATTGGGCTGTACTCTGCTGGCAATACTCAGCCCTCATTCAGGATGGTTGCGGTTGGTGGGTGTCCCTTTGGTTGATGCTTGGCACTGTGGGTGTGGTCTTTTTAGGGTGTTTTGCCTAGCCACTGAAGTTCAACACTACTGTTGTTTGCTCCTTGGGGTTTACGGACGTTTGGTAAAAGTACTTTGTGACAACTGCTGTAAAAAAGTTTATAAAATATATGACTTAATGATGGCTGTGAAGAAATGCACCATCACAGTCTATGAGTCTATGGCAGGTTGATTTTTTTCAGCTGCTGCAGGAAGTACATCCGCTGCTGTGTTTTCTTTGTGAGCAAGGTCATGTACAGCTCCCACTTGAGGTCCTGGGTGATGGTGGTGCGCAGAAAGCAAAAAGACTCCAGAGAGTTGACTCAGGTGTCACCCAGGGCGATGGGGGTGAGAACAGCTGGGCTTCTGCACTGTCTTTAGGGTGTTGAGCTCCAAGTTGTTCTGGCAGGACACCAGATGGTAAATTTCCCGGAATTTTCCGGAATTTTCTCCATCAGAAATAAATTTGATCAGGGTGGTATTATCCACAAACCTCAGGAGCTTCACTGACTGATAAGTGCAGCTTTTGGTGTACAGGGAGAAGAGTAGAGGTGACAGGATGCAGCCTTGAGGTGCTGATGGTCAGGGGGTCAGACAAGTGCTTCCCCAGCCTTAAGTGACTTCATAACCGCAGAGGTCAGGGCGATGGGCATGTCGTTTTTAAATTCTGTGTTCCTTCTTGGGGACTGGAATGATAATGGAGGACATGAAACAGATCGGGATGCGATATGTCTCCCTTGAGGTGTTGAAGATGTCCTTAAACACAGGAGAAAGCTGATCTGCACGGTGCTTTAGGGTGGATATTCTTCATCATCATCCCCCTTCTCAAGCCTCAGCTGTTCAAACAAGCCTTCCCCTAGCCCCTAGCTCCTCCCCTCTCCCTACCCCTAGCCCCTCCCCTCTCCCTACCCCCTCCACTCTCCATCTCCATACCAATATTATATAATTTTATTGTTATAAACAATATTTTCTAGTAATTATTGCACTGCCCTCAACAGCTATGAGTTCTGCGCTTGATGGATTTGAGAGATTTTGTCATTTTAGCTTTTAGGTGTCAATATACTGTACACCGCAGATGGTGCTAAAGAGCCAGGCACTGCAGTACAATGGGGGAAAAAATCCTGGTTCCGTGCCTAAAAACAGGCAGTCTCATAATCGAAAAATCAGTCACTGTCATGATGACTGCCACAAGTCTAGAAACAAAGCAGAAGGAACCTGATAAACCGGATATCTGCATTGCAAAGGCTGCACCATCAAAGGTCAAACAACAGAACCATAGTGGACCTGCTGTGAAAAGCTGAGTGATTGCAATATATTCAGTAACCAAACCGTGACTTGTGGAGGATGACAACAGACACAATGCTCTTTCAACAGACGCAAGTTCGCAAGTCTAACATTGCGACACAGCTAGACAAAGGCAAGCTGGTTGACTGTCAAATAAACGTTTTCTTTCTGCGAGTCCAGAGCAACTTTTTACCATGTATATGTAGTACCTGTTGTGTTTTCCAGCTGATTGATTTCATTTAAACCAATTTTAAAATGTTGGGAAGAGAGCGGACTGAGAAGGGAAGGGCATATGCCACCTGGAAACTGAGAATGATGAGGTGGTCGTCATTGAATAAGGACCAGTTTGGCTAGTCTAGTCTAGTCTAGTCAGTACACAAAATCACCAGGGCATGTTTGTCTGGTTGGTACAGAATATCCCTTGAACAACATGGACAACATTTTGGTAATACTGTCCTCTTACTGTCAGGTCCTAGTAAATTTTTTTTTTGCAAGGGACATAACGGTCCTAGACATTGA
Source organism: Esox niger (assembly GCA_016801105.1). Taxonomy (NCBI): domain Eukaryota; kingdom Metazoa; phylum Chordata; class Actinopteri; order Esociformes; family Esocidae; genus Esox; species Esox niger. The sequence continues at coordinate 16,850 of JACXGJ010002972.1, forward strand.
GTAGAAAGACGTATTTAAAGGAATTGTGTATTTGGTGATCAAAAGCAGAGATGCCAGGGGAATGTTACAATGGAAAGTCCATTCAGATGTCCTGAAATAATAGCTCCCCAGAGATAAGGGCAACTGGGAAAGGGAGAGCCAGAAAGCAGCTGTGTCTCCTATCTACTCCGAAGTCACAGTCAACATCAGAATCTGAATCAACCTTACTCACCAAGTAAATTAACACATCTTTGGAATTAAACTTGAAGATGAAAGTTTAATAGTACTGTAGTAGATACACATAAGGACAAAATACCGAAAATAAAGAAAACAGGGTCCTCCAGAACTATTGTCCAGTCCAGCTGAAAGATTCAATGATGACCCTGTTTTAGCCTCCTAACACAGGACAGATGTTAGTCAGAAACATACTGATACTTGACAGGGTTCATGTTACCATGATTTGAATAGTTTGAATCCTGCTTATGGAATGACACAGGGCAACGGTGGAAGGCAGAGAAATTGACCATCCGAACTAGGTTTGAGGATCAGTATGGACTTTGTTTGCCATGCCTCGTGAGCTCCATGCAGCAAGAAGAAATTCTGATCTAGACTTCCTGGTTGAGTGAACATCATGATAAGAACCATAACATCATCGGATGTGTTTTAAGGAGTAAACGAGTCAAGCAGGGCAATTATCACAGATGATTGAATGTGAATGTGACTGAAATTTGGGGGAATTGAAAAATATATATGTAATGTATCTGTAATGTTTTGAATGGAGAAACTAACATCATACATTTGAAGGAAGCTGGGTAAGACGACAGCACAGGCAGAGTATCACAAGTGCTGGGATTATCCTGGTAGGTTCTCTGCCCCAGGACTACAGATAAGACAGCGGTATCCAGATGTTAGCACGTCTGGTTAAGCTGGTAACTGAGGGATCCCCTGCGGCTGGAGACAACAGAAATAGCATCTATGGACTGACAAGATACACTCTGATAGACCAGTGATTTTACAGTCTGATAGACCAGTGATTTTACAGTCGAATAGGCCAGTCAGTGATTGACTGAAAGGGTAGGGTGGCCAGACGTCCCGTTTTTCCTGGGACAGTCGAATATTTCAGATCATTTTCCAACTTATTTTGTTTTTTCGTTTTGTCCTGTTTCTACATGGTCCTGTTTTTTGATTGGTCCAACCTACGGCCCATTCGAATATGACAGGTCATCATGATTTGCCACCACTTTCAGTCTTAAAGTCCCTTATTTTATTTTATTTCAGTCTAACTATGATCCTATCACATTTTAGTTCTCATGACCAGCCAAGCCCAAACACATGTGCTCACAAAATCACACTTCGCTGTAACAACCATCCATGAAGGCAATGTTATTTGTTCGAGTAAATTTGCATTGAAGTGTACAGTTTCCTACGACAAACTCATTAAAGACAAGCTGACTCATGCAATAAGTACAGCAGGCCACCAGACTCCACACCCCCTTAAACAAATTGGGTCATAACTTCCCATATTTCACCATAGTGAATCTGGTCAAACTATAATAGTTTGATCAGTGATTGACTCAACAGTCTGATAGGCCAGGCAGTGATTGACTCTACAGTCTGATTGGCCAGTCAGTGATTGACTGTACAGTCTGGGCACGGGTTGAATATTGTGAATTAAGACTACTGTAAACCTTGACATGGCTGCTTTGAATGGATCTCAGCCTCTGTCCTATATGTTATGTGTGACAGTAAGTGCACAGTAATGGTAATGATTTGATGATAAATCAACCTACAACAGAATATGTAATAATGATACAGAAGTTAACACAATTACAACTGTGCTTTATACCTCACTAACTAATTTTGTCACTATGATATATCCCAACACAATTTAAATTTGAGGGAGGTTCAGTCAATCCATCAATCAAATTTATTTCATAAAGCCCGTTTTACATCAACAGTTTTCACGAAGTGCTTTCACAAAACACCCGGCCTTAAACCCCAGGGAGCAAATAACAATAGTTGTCATAAGCATCCTGTACCAGCTAAGTAATAAAATAGGGCACACTGGAGGTAATCTGGGTTGAGGAAGATGGGTCGGGAGGGGGAGTTGAAGTCCTGGATGGTGTAAACGGCCCTCAGAGTGGTGAGATATTGAGAAATGCTTACTTGCTTTCCTTTAAATTATCATTATAAATTATCATTATCATTATAGATCAAATATTGTAGCATTGTCAAAAGCAGACACGTTTTTAACACAAACCTGATCAGATAATTACCAGAAACTCCACGATAAATGTCTTTATTCAGTAAACACTACTTGACTTCTGTTCACAGACATTGATGTCACAGGCTTCTTCAGAGAAACAAAATGGCATTCTCTGATCAACAAATTAAAGGAGAGGATCCTGTAACACTACAACCACTGGTAAGGCATTGTCATACAGCATTTCCATCCACACTTTAAGGCTGAATTGGTGGTGGCACAAGTCTGTTGGAACTCTCCCATGTTTAACTCTCCCATGTTTGAAGTAAAGTACATTTAAATGTCGTGCAAAGCATATTGAAGTGGGGCTGAAGAGATCTGTGTGTTTACAACAGTCTTTTATGTTATTTACAGCTCACTTTGTCATAGTAGAAAATGGAACCCGATGCTTGTCGTTTAAGTACCTTTAACCTTCAACAGCTTGATTAAGGCTTGACCTAATAAGGGAACTGTTAACCCCCACCACACCATAACCCTGTTCTTGCGTAACCTATTCCTCTTACTCCCAGCACACATTCCTTCCTGGTAACTGTGGTCACTGAAAAGGAAAAGTATTTTCGAACGACGTGACCTGCGTGAGTTCTCCGGTAACCATGGAAACCATTTGTAACGGTAGGACTCCCGGGAAATGTTTACTCCCTGGAAATATTCTGTATCCCCCAGGTCATTTTGTGTTCCTCTACCCGCTGTCCTCTGCCCTGCGCATGAACACTGTGTAGCGCTCCTCAGCAGCTCCATGCTTAGAGGGTTCCAGTAACAACGGTCCCGGGGAAATTGTTTTGGGCCGGTGTGGCTACACAGAGAGGCTGGCCTTAGTCTATGGGCTGGCTCGGTGTGTAGCGTCTGTTCTACATCCGGGACCGACAGATGGTACAAAAAACAACAGAATAGACCGGATCTCTGTTTCAAGAGTTACGCAACATTAGCGTGTTAGCGGTGTGAAATGTTCTTTGCCAGGTCATTTTTCGGAAAGGGGACTAGTGCTGGTTTAACGGCACCCTTGATACAGTATCAGTTCACATTTAATTCTAAACTGACCATATTCCAGGACACTGTGTGCTCCAGACTTAGTTTGGCCTGGGAAAATATATATTACCCCACTTCTGTGGAGGAATCCTTTGTCATTGGTTACAGGATCATTGAAACTTATTTTTTTGCCCCCCCCCACTTCTGACAAAAACTTTTGAAGAAGACTATTGTTGATATACTGAATGTATTTAAACACAGTCATAATTAAAAATTAGAAGCTATATAATTAAAAATGAGGTATCAGTGTGTCTGTACTAGTCTAGATACAAATTGTCCAAATGGGGGAGAAATGTCATATCCATACACATGTTATTTTGGAAGGTCAGTGTGGTTGGGGAGGCCTCAACATAACCATGTTACAAAACTCATTTGGTATTACTGCTAAAATGGCTTCCTGTTTTTCACATTCTTAAAATTTACACTGGAATATTATGTTTGACACACTAATAATGACCACTCTATTATACATCTAATATACTTCAATGTATTTACGTACCTTGATATTATTTTCTGTTTTTGGTTCAGTGCAAATATTGGATTGTTGATTTACTCTGCTCCTCCAGCATGACCAGATGGACATGCTCATGAAACCATGCTCTTGTGCAGATCCACAGGTCTGTTCCTAGATAAGACCTTCCAAGTGATGGTCTGAGACTGCAGTAGGAAGCCTCAGACAAACTACCTGCTTGCATCTATATGTACCACCTTTAGGCATGTCACACAGCATATGGGTGTGGCCTATGTGGCAGTTAGAGCAGGGGTGTGGCCTATGTGGCAGTTGGTGGAGGGGTGTGGCCTATGTGGCGGCAGGTGCACACTCTCCCAAGTGTATTCTTAGCACGCCCTGGTTGTGGAGCTTCTTTAGTTGGTCAAACTCGGCGGGCATGGCATGCACTGTCTTCTTACTTTGCCTGTCGTCGTAGTAGTGGTTTGTGAGTGGCCGGTGGTGCTGGGGGTGCTGACTGAACGGCCAGAAGCCGTAGAGGTGCACATTGGCACACAGCTCCAGCGCCAGGCTTGCCACGATGAGGCCCGTGCTGAGGCGGGCAGTCCTCAGGCCTTGTTTCTTCCAGAAGTGTGCCAGGCTCCGGAGGTAATCTGGGTTGAGGAAGATGGGTCGGGAGGGGGAGTTGAAGTCCTGGATGGTGTAAACGGCCCTCAGAGACAATGGGGTGTTGTGGCCATAGGAGAAGGCTGGGAGGAGCATGAAGGAGTCCCCATAGCTGTGCAAGCTCTCCACAAAAGGCAGTCGACGCTCCTGCAGACCCTTATATCTGAGAGGACAGGAGGGAGGAGACAGGAGAAAGAGGAGAAAGAGGACAGGAGGTGGAGGATCAGAACCAGGATCAGGAGGTGTCAACTTCCTGTTAGCCACTTGCTTTTAGCTGTTGTTAGCTACTTATTGTTAGCTGCTTTTAAGGTAATATAAGATTAAAATATAGCAGATGATAATTAGGAGAGGTGAGAATAACCCATTTGAGTGTGCATTTATAATAAGCAAAATATGTCCTAAGCAAAGGCAAAGCAGGAAGTGAATAACAGTTGGAGTGATACACATTACCTTTAAATATTTTTTTCAATTGAAAACATGACTGTGCAGTTTGTTGTGGGGAGGTTTAAAAGCATTTGCATTAACCATCACCTGTGTCACCAAGCAGAAATGGTCAAATTGGCATTTATTCTCACACAATCTTCGCAGCCAGGCACCTATCTCATGGTCACAGGACAAAAATGCATTCTGCCTTTTTAACTTGGGCTGCTCTTAGAGCTGACAGAAATATTCAGCTGTTTTTCCCCTTTAGATAGAGTCAGAATCAGAGTTGAATATGTCTCTTATAGGGTTAGAGCAGCAGACATTTTCCACTAGTTGCCCTGAAAAAAGGAAAACTCAATGATGGCAAGTTGGCAAGGCCCTGAGGGTTAGGGGTTAGGGTTAGCCCCAAACCATAATGCCTCTTCCTCTATGCTTTACAGTCGGTATGAGGTTCTTCTGGAAAAATGTATTTGTTTTTTCAAATATGGCATCTGACATTCTGGCCAAACAACTCACTAGTGATGGCAAATTTACCATCACTGGCAATGACTGGCATTGGCAAATGTACATGATTTTCTTTTTGCCCTTATATTATTATAGATGCTTCTTCAGTCCAGCGTCAAGCAGACAAAGATACAATATTATGGTGAAGTAAGATGTAGCTGACAAATTATAGATTACTTTTATCATACTACGTTTGGACTTGAGATAGTTGAAGAATTGCAAACCAGCTACATCGCAGATCACAAATGTCTATTACTGTGTCACTCATATAACTTGCTTAATGGCTAATATCGTGAGATAATGATTAACATACATCTGTTCAGAGAAACATTTGGGGAGCGTTTAGCCCTGAGACGAGTGGGTGAAAGTGAATGGTGGAGCCTTTATATAAGTGTGTGAGCACATCTGGGAAAACAAAAGAGACAGCACTGCTTGTTAGATCCAACTGTAGCAGCTGGCTCAACGAACACCCGCTTGTGTCTTACTGAAAACCAAATAAGCTAACTGAGCACTGAACTTTCCCCACTGTGTGAGTGACATGAGAACAGTTCATTTTCAGTAACTCTTAGATTAAGGATACTTGTGCAATCAATTTTGTATACTTTATATTTGAAATTCATTTAGAACTATTTGCAGACTTTTTTTGCTTCACCATCACAGAGTTGCTGTGTGTTGATCAGTGGCAAAAGCTCAAAATTAAGTCTATCTGGATTTTATGTTGTAACATCACAACATCTGGAAAAGTCCTAGGGGAGTGCACACGTTGAAGAAGCACTCAGAACCGGTTCAGTCATACATACTTACCCAATGCTATGGACACAAGCCGCACACCTCCTTACTGTTCCTAGAATTTCTAAACCAACAGCTGGAGGCGGGGCTTCATCCCACAGAGCTCCATTATTCTGGAAGGATCTGTGGAATAACGTGAGAGATGCAGGCTCGTTTCATCCCTAGGGTCTATGACCGTGTGTAGTCTGGCCCAGGAATGTCAAGGTGAACCGCAAGACACTGGACTTACAGACCATCCCTGCTGTCTTCCCCTGGCGGCTCCACCCTCCGCTGGGATGTCCTCTCTCAATGCTATTACAGGGGCTGAGTCACTGGCCTGCTCAGGTTTCCCGCCCCTAACGCTCATGCGATGGGAGTGAACTCTGTGGGCATTACACGGCTTTCTCTCAGGGTGGGTTGCGGTTGCTTGGCAAAGTGAGTGGAGCTATTTCCTGCCTGACCCGGGTTATATTAGGACGGGGTCACTGTATCTCCCCATCTCAGTTCCTAGGATTTACATAGCAGATAGTTTATGTGCCGGCGGTCTAAGGTCAGTCTGAATTCTATGCTGTGGAAACATTTTGGATCAAAGGAATGCTCCCACTAATTTCCCCTTGTGTCCTTTTGAATCTTATGATCCATCTGGCTGTGTTGCAGATCTGTTGTCTGCTGATGATTCCTGCTTTTTGTGCCCACAGACCACATGGTTGTCCCTGTCCTTGTCCACCTAGTTGTGCAGCCATTCTGGATTCTACCAAGAGTCTGTGGACACGGGCCACCTGCATTTATTGACCTGCTGGTCATCTGACAGTAAAAGTATTAATGTGGCCTAAAATGGTCAAGAACCCTTATAATCTTCCCCTGGCAAGCCAGAAGAGAATTTGACACTCCTCCCAAGGTTACTGTTCTGACCTGACGAGGGAATCTTTTTAAAACACTGCGTCAAGTTATTGTTGTTGCTTGCTCTATGAGGTTTTACACTGGGTATGTGTACATTGTGACAACTGCTGATGTAAAACCGGCTTTACAAAATAAATTTCTCGGATTGACTGTCATGTAAGTAACAGCTGAAGAAGATTCACCTGAAAAGCACCAGATATTAGTATGTATATTGTTCTTTTATTTATTTATTGCTCTTTTTGTTTATCACTTTGGTAACACTACTTGAAGTGTAGTGTCATTATGTGGTCATAACACTGTCATAACCATGTCATAACATGTTTTGTCAGCTGAAACAACATGTCATATCTTGCCATAACATGGTCTCGACTCTGTAATGACACATATATTTAGAAATATTATGACATATATTGCATTATTTTATGACTGGTTATGACACCTACGCAAAACTTTCCAAACATAACATACCAGTCTGTGACACCAGTCTTCTTATAAACAATATTTTATGTAACATTTCATTATAAATACACTATATCAATATAATTATGCATAAAGTCTGTGTATTCAGATATTTACCTTCCCCAATTATTTATTTCACTTTATGGAGATGTCAGCAGGAGTACATTTCAAGAACAGGACATGACATCCTCTTTGTGACCAATGACCAACATAAGGGCATGTACAGCTAAGCTCAATCTCCAACTTCCTTTGTGTCAGAAAGAACAACTGAACAGTATTGGTTGAAGCGAACATTCAACAACTGGCTGACTAATGGCGAAGCATCATCCAGACCACACACTAAAACCCACCCACAGCTGTGGGGTCTAAAGTACACATTTTATAGTGTTGTAATAAAAAAAGCAAAAAAAAGACACTGCAAGTAAAGGGTGGTTGATAGCGATTTGTAAAAAAAAAAAAAGTATACTTTGAGGCCTAATTTTGGCTTTCAGAACAGTTATTTTGATTGAAAAGAAAAAAGTTTAGCTATCAACAAAACCGCACAAATGTACCTGCATAGGGTTATAACAAGAACCATTTTGTTATCTAAAAGTGTATCAAACTGCATGAACTTCTTTTCGATCAGGAGCATGGTAATTGCTCTGTACCCCTCACACATTTATTGAAATCACCCAGTTTTCCTTGCCAACTAGGCCAAGGTCTCAGTTTCACATAAACAAGGTAGCCTACATTACATAAAACGTATATAATTATATCAAATAGGATTCAAATTATATTTATTGTGTTATATATTATCATAATTTTTTTATCAACTTCATATCCGGGAATTTGAATGAAAGGTGTTCACAGTTTTGCGATTGATCCTGGTAATTGATGGGTACAGACCAGATTTTGCAAACGAAGCTGTCTGAGTTTTGGGGGTGTCGGGTTCATGTTAGCTATTTGTCACAGGAGAAGCATCATCACTAAAACCATACAGACTTGATCACCTAGCTGTACATGCCCTTATGTTGGTCATTAGTCACCAAGAGGATGTCATGTCCTGCTCCTGAAATCTACTCCTGCTGACATCCTAGTCATGAGAAACAGCATTGGTGCAATATATGGTGAAATTGGTGAAAATATATGACATCACTACATGCGTAATTATGTTAAAATATTGCATTTATAATAAAACGTTGCATAAAAATATTGTTTATAAGAAGATTGGTATTACAGAATGTTTTGACGGACATAACAAGTCATAAAATAATGCAGTATATGTCATAATATTTCTATATATTTGTCATTACAGTGTCATGATCATGTTGCGACAGGATGTTATGTAATCTGATGTAACATGTTCTGACTTGGCTATAAAGGGTTATGATCATGTTATGACACCACAATGTTACCATCATTCTTTTCCTGCTAATTTTATAGTGTATATTTTGTGATCATTGCCTCGCCTCGTAGCTCAGGAGCGTCTAAGATAGACATGTGTCCTCCAAAACATCCCTCCCGGTCTGTAGGTTCTGGCTGAGGGAGAAGTGTGAGGAGAAGCAGAATGCTTAAACTTTTTAAATTGTATACAAAGAAATACTGATTGGTTTTGGATTGTGAGTTTCCTTTAAATTAAATATTTTGAAGGGGCTTTTAGAGTTATTAATGTTAACATATATTTGACATTTTGTTACAATGTGAATGTCCTCATTTTAAAGATTCAAAATGTCAAATATAATGTTTTCCCCATACTTATATTTGTGTGTTTGTTAATATATACACCCTCATTTGTATTTGTTCTCTCAATTTAATTTGAATAAGTAGATGTCCTTATTTAAATGTATGAGGTTTTTATGTCAGCATTCGTATTATATGCTCCTCCCACGAACTAATGCACCAATGAGTGACAGGTTGTTCCGGTCGTATTCTGTGAAGGGCATCTGCCAGGCTTTTCACACATTTCTATCCAAAAGCCAGATTGTGAGAACGTACTGAAGTTTTACCAGAATCAAAACACTTAGGGAAAAGCACTACTCCGGCAAACCATTACAATTAAACTTGAGCGCAACATGGCCAGGCAACTGTGTTCTTAGCACTTTTGCATTGGCACGTGGGGACTCCCGGGCATGGCTGGAATGCTGCTGTGTTATTCCAAGCCCAGCCCCATAATTCTTTAATCCACCAGTTGATGAGCAGCGTGACATTTTCACTGAGATCCTGAACTCACTTCTCCAGGAGGATGCTGGGATTGGCGGTCACCAGGTCTGTCTTGTTGCCTACGTCTCTCTCATAGCCGCTTGCCAGAGGAGGGAGGTTGCACCTGACAGAGGGAAGGAGTAAGTGAACTCGTGTCTAAGAATGTTTCAGAGAAAAAGGTCATTGTTGCGGAGGAAGGCTTTCTGTATCACACCTGATAACAAACTGGGCAGAGTCGATTTTCTTTCCACAGCTGCTATTGGTCAGAATCCCCCCATTCCCAACGACAGAGCACGTATCCCATGTCATGTTCACAAAAGGATGCTCCTGTTTTTAATGAAACTTGTCACAATCTGTCTTGAACTATGGTACGTAAAAGACTAGGGTCACACTCTGGAACAACAAACCTTAGCGAAGGTGCCGAACAGTTCAGCGGTCACCTGAAGAGGTTTCCTCTTCTCTCCATCGTACACAACCTTTGACCCCAGAGGAGTGTTAGACTGTGTCACCACAGCCTTGGTGAGTCCATGACACGTGTCTCTTAAAAGAGACCTGCGAAAACACAAGAATATCCTGTTGGATGTACGACGGTATGACAAACTGTCAACAGATCACATGAACCCCACAGTACGTCAGATGTAGTAGACCTCACCTTTACATACTTTACCCACAAGTCCTGTTCTGACAATGCAGTTTCAGAAGTTTAACAACCAGTATAGAAATTACAGTAAAATAACAAGGTTGTATTGTACACAGACTCACACGAAATGGGAATACACACACATGAAACAGGGAATTGCATCATTTCTATTGTTTACAAATTCTATAATTTTCTTTCTGGTACTGCCTGGTGTTGGTCATGTGAACTCATGCAGAACTGGAAGTAGCCATCAGATACAGAAAGGAAGACCCCGCCCACCCGCCCCGCCCCCCAGACTGATGCAATAATCTTGCGTGACTTTTTGACCTGCTAGCTACGAACAGCATGACGTAGCAAACAAGGACATTCCAGTGGGTCACTAATCAATGCGAGGCACGTATCCCCTTAAACAGTATCTGTTTGTTTCTCTTTCTTAAATGGTAGAAAGCAAACGTTTCCATTGATGAGGTTAAACTTCCCATCGCAACGTGGTCTTTGCCTCGTGTTGGTTTACTTTCAATGGAGTTTATAGTCTGGGTTCACGGTCTGTTAATATTTCACCTGAACTTTCTGAATTTGTCTTCCTGTTTCTTCCAGCTGTGAGAGAGCTGCTCCACTACCTTCTCAATGATGGTGGTGTCCCTTTATGACAGACACACACACACACACACACACACACACAGAGAACATGCAGTTATGAACCATATAATGGACTTAATAACAGTAGAGGGACAGATGAGCTGAATGTTGAGCAGAGAGGACTGTGGGTAGTGGACACTAGGTGTTGTGTATCTGGTCTCACCTGCAGCCCTTGCATGTTCCAGACAGGTCTGACCCAGAGTTCCCATTGGTCTGGTGGAGGGGGCCGCCGGATCGGACATTGCTTCACACACAAACAAGGACCAAGTAAGACAAATAAGCATGACTGAATCGTTCTAAGAGGTATGCCAGTCACCTCTGATTGCAGAGGGTTGTCGCAGTCCCAGGTCATCTGGACATGCTTCTGACCTGGACTACGTTTAATAGACTCTGGACTCAGCCCTCATGCATATATTAATTATTACAACTAATTATTACAACTATTACAACCCGGCACAACCAGAAGAGGACTGGTCATCCCTCTGAGCCTGGTTCCTATCTTGGTGTCTTCCTAAATTTCAGTCTTCTTAGGGAGTTTTTCCTAGCCTCTGAAATTCAACACTATTGTTGTTTGCTCCTTGGGGTTACAGGCTGGGTGTTTTGTAAAAGGGATAACTGCTAATGTAAAAATGGCTTTATAAATACTTTCAATTGATTAATTGATTGATTGATCGATAGTCAGACGTAGAGCCGTGCTGGTTTGTAGTCGGAGTCCGGTTCTTGTCAGTTTTGAACTTTGAGTTTACCCTACTCACGTTGACCTTCACTGAACCAACAGTTACAATGCAATCAACTGTGTGTTTACCACAGACTGAAACCGAACACTATGTCCTGCAATAGTAACCTAAAGAATCAAAGGCTGATGAAAGCCAAAAACACAACCAATGAGGCAGTTATTTCACCTGACCGAGTATCTGACAGATTATCTTGAATGCTATAACGGGTTTCACAAGAGTGTATTTCTAGGCACAAATGAAGTGAGAGAAAACCTCTCAATAAATGTTTGTGCCTGGGTGGGAGAAAAACGTAAAGGTTCTCTGCTACATTATGTGTGAACATTTCTCAAAAACAAACTATGCATTCATCAGGCTTGTTGTGGTAACAGTATGAAAAGTGAACTGTCTCTCATGTCCTGCACCCAAATGTTCTGTTCCCCTTTCAGTATAGCCCACGTATCTCTGTAGGCCAACAAGTGAGTTATTCATTTTTCAGTGAAAGTCAGTAACTATTTAAAATCAATATTTTACTGAGTATGTTATGTATTACGTTAGAGCTATTTATATTACATCTGCTAGGTGTGTGTTGCTTTAAAACAGCTCAAGGAGAGGTAAGCTCTGATGGCATCCGTTTTTGTTTGTGTATGTCTGACATTTAAAAGTGCACCTGTATTGCCCCAACCATTTGCCTTGGTAACACCTTCTACCCAATTCAACCTCTGACCTCTATCAAGAAAACATTTTTATATTACTATAGGTTGTCCAGTGTTCTAATGGAAATAAACTTGTTTACATTACTACAAGCTGTCCAGTGTTCTAATGGAATTAAACTTGTTTACATTACTACAAGTTGTCCAGTGTTCTAATGGAAATATACTGGTTTACCTTACTGCAGGTTGTCCAGTGGTTGTTCTAATGGAAACAGGTTGTTCTAATGGAAACATGAATAATGGTTTGATTTAAATCCAGGTTTTAAACCAGACCATTAGAACAACCACGGGTTTTAAAGTCAGGTAGAAATAATTATGATATAAAACACTCTGCTACACTGGAGCACATATATTTGTCCCTTTTCCACCAGAGATTCATGTTGTCAGCAGTTTATTTAAGATACCCACAGACAAAAACCCTGCTCTGAGGACCGGTAACTGTTATAACCATCACAACATGCAGAAAGCATGAGTCATATATGATATTTCAACCCATCCGCAACTCTTGTCTTGTTCAACTTGTTTTGTGCAGGCTACTTGATCCTCCTATATGTTCAGCTCTTTTCGTGTCATATGAAAATGATTAAACAGTATAAAAAGCGAGTGTGGAGACTTTCTCATTCTCTCGGCGTCTGTCTGGATGTCACAACGCTAGGTGCCACTGCCACAGCTAACCCCTGCTCCCTAAACCAGGAGAAAAGGCGTCTCCTCCCGAGGAGGTCAGTTTAAGGAGTGTCTCACCTGTTGTTGAAGATGTAGCCGAGGAGGGCAGTCAGAATGGTTCCCAGGAAGAGCAGAATTAGCATCAACAGCAGCTTTAGAAGCCGTCCCCTCATGCCTCCGACCCCCCCCCGCTACTTCTTCTGGCCGACCCCCCCCTTACCTCCCTTCCTTGCTCTTCTTAATATTTCCTGTCACTCAGCACTCATTTGTTTCGGTACCTTTCCTTTCTTTCTGTCCTCTCTGGACCTCTCATACACCGCCCTCCCTCGCGGTCTCTCCCCAATTGTACCTCACTGCTCACTTCCTGTTTCCCACTCTTTCTTGCTCTCTCTCTCTCTGTCAGTCTCTGTCTTTCACTTTCTTTCAGTCTGTCTCCCTCTGTGTGTATCTCCCTCTGTGTGTATCTCCCTCTCTCCGTCTCTGTCCAAATGGCTCCAGACACGCCTCCTGTGTATTCACGTCTCTATCTGTTCAAGCCTCACATGCCTCTCTCCTTTCTCTATCTCTTGTTGCCCTCCCTGTCAGATCGCCTAAAGAACAGAGATTATAAATTCATCCATTTGTCCGCACGCCCTTCTTGGAATAGTTTTCCTTCATCCCTCCTTTCTTCATCTCTCTCTCCTGGCTGTGTTTCGCTCCTCAGCCTTTCATGGAGTGTAAAATCTGTTTCCACTGTAGCCCCAGAGCTCAATCTGTTGCTCCTTCTGCATTCTCCACCCCCCACCCCTGAGAGCCAACCTCCTGTATGCTTTCCCCTCTCTCTCCCTCTCCCTAGGTCGCCCTGTGAGATTCCCCGCCCCCATTGCCAGAACCCCTCTGGTCGCCTCGCCTCTTTCCTCTCCCCCTTCACAAAGATCAACCAGTAACACAAGTGCCTGGTACTGAATTAGCCCATGGTCTGACTTTTACTGATGTTGTGCGTGTGCGCAAGATGTTGTGTGTGTGTGTGAGCGTGTCCCTTGTGACATCTGTGTTGCAGGGATCTCCCACCCCCAGCCTATTAGGGTCAGAGAAAGGCTGGGGGGGCATTGGCTATTGGCCAATCAGAACTATCATTTCAATCTTTTTGGCCCTCCTTGACTGTACCCCCACCCCACCACCACCAATCTAGCTTGCATTTGCAAGTTGCCTTGCTGATTGGTTTACAGGCTCTAACTCAACTTTGTTTTCAGCATCAGGCATTACTTCTAAGGAGCTATAAATAAAAGCAAGCTTTTCCCAGCCGGAGTGGAAAGAGGAGAGAGAGCCTAGGGAGAGAGAGTTCAGGAGCGAGAGGTGCTGACAGAGCAACGTGTGATGAGATCCTGCTTGTGACATGGCAGCAGAGCTGGCTCATTCACCCTGGATACTAAAAGCAGCACCCGGAAATGATGAAGAGAAAGAAAGCAGAGGAGGGAGAAAGTAAATGAGAAACAGATGCTCTGAGGATAACACGCTTTGCCTGATGACTAAAATTTTAAATCTTACAGTTCGTTACATATTCCAGTTCAAGTGTGCATGGGACATTGTCCAACAAAGATTTCTATCATTTCTATCAAATCATAGTATCAAAGCCAATGGCACAATCTCTTAATGTTACTTTACCTATGTGTGTTCTGATTCTGGCCCAACTCATTGGTTTCTGGGACCAATCAGACATAATGCATTGGTTTCTGGGACCAATCAGATGTAATCCATTTGTTTTTGGGACCACTCATACGTTGTCCATTTGTTTCTAGGACCAATCAGTGTTGTGCAAAACAACTGTACCATCTCTAACCAATCCAAGTAACAAAGCTAATGATGAATTCAGAGAATGTTGATTTCACGTCTTGTTTTCCAACTCATGGCCAAAGCCATCAGCCATTCATCAACCATTCTGATGATTTAGTGATTTTAGCACCTGTGGATGTTCATAACCAGACTACTTCAGAAGATACTGACATCCATGTGAGTGCTGGAGCCTTTGGCTGGAGCCATGAGTTATGGAAGCCAGGAGTTAGGTTAACCAGGAGTTAGGGTAACCAGGATTTAGGGTAGCCAGGAGTTAGGGTAGCCAAGAGTAATGGTAGCCAGGAGTTAGTGTAGCCAGGAGTTATGGTAGGCTCTGTCAGAGTTCATTTGTCATGGGATCGGCCCACTGAAAAGGAGTACAGCTCCGACTCTTATAAACAACTAACTATTGAAGTTGCCCAATGGGCCAGAATCCTGAGTTGTTAGCCTTTCTAAACAATGAAGCTCTTAGAAAGGCTCTCCTGGCACCTTTCACACTGTCCCATTATGCAGACATCCTGTTTAGTTACACGAGGCTACTAAATGGGCTGGATTGTGATTATAAAGAAAAAATCATGACGATTGCCTGCTAATGAATCCCATACTGTTACTAATAGTACTGCCAAATCTGAAGCTCTTTGGGGCAGTCTGGGAGCACATGGACCGTCTGACTGTCTCACGGAGCTCTGAGCAGGAGGGAGGAAAGGAGGGGACTGAGCGGATGAGTGGTGAACTGGTTTTGTGAATGATGACTGGTGTCTCTATGCTGGGCTCTTGGATGTAGTGATTTAAGAGAACAGCTGAAGCCCACACGCGGAATGTGTACTCTTTGTGCTGTGCTGTGTGTGTGTGTGTGTGTGTGTGTGTGCTGTAAGCGTGCTGTGGGCTATGTGTGTGTCCTGTGAGTGTCCTGTGTGTGTGTGTGTGTGTGTCCTGTGTGTGTGTGTGTGTGTGTGTGTGTGTGTGCTGTAAGTGTGCTGCGGGCTATGTGTGTGTCCTGTGTGTGTGTGTGTGTGTGTATCCTGTGTGTGTGTGTGTATCCCTACCCATCTCTCTTCACTCTCCTCTCTTTCTCTCATCCCTCTCTCTCCACATCTCTATCTCATTCCCTTGTTCTCTCATAATCTAACTCTCTGTATCACAGCTACACTCTAATTGTTCCTCTCTACCACTAGCTGTGACTATTTTTGTTCCTACATGTATCAGAGCCTCGTTACATGATTGTTCCCTTATACCACACCCAGCCACAACAATACATTACCTATAAAACCATACATCTACAATTCACTTACTGAACTTTTAGAGCCTGAGTTGCAGGAATATATTCATAACATTATTAGACTTGTGGTCTTAATCAAATCATATAAAATCAAATATGTCATGCTTATTCCCATCCTGTTCTACACACAAGTAAGATAAATTGAAAACATTTTTTTTTGTAATTCATCTCAATTAGTTCTGTTGAATTGGAGGGTCACCTGCAGTCAAGGCTTTTCAAAGGCATATCATAACACGATAAGAAATGTGATGTTAAAGAAATATAACTTTACGTTTCATGAACTGCATGACTTTAGTTGTTTTTTAAGTGTGTTTTTAAATAAAATGCATTATTCCTAGGGACATGGAAAATATAATATTATCACACCCAAATATTTACAGTTTTATGGTGGATTACAGCATTTTATAGTTTAAAACCTCGGACACTTGCACCCTTTGACTGCCAAAACAAATGTTTGTCCAAACAAAGGAGAACAAATCGAAAAAGAGCCATTGTCAATGGCGAACCTTGGAGAAAATAGGTCAAGTGCCTTGCTCAAGGGCAAATGAACTGATTCAGGCTATATCACAATCCATAGCATGTATTAAAAGTTACAGAACTTTCTCCTATCCCCTGTTAGCTTGCCCCCTATCTCATTGACTCATTCAGGAAGGAACAATCTAATTAAATTGAGTTAAATAAAATGTGATAAATCCATTATAACAGAGAGGACAGGAAGTATCCCAGTACTGTCATTATACATTAGGATATTGATACATGAGTGATATTGTGTTTGCAAATGTGTGTGTGTGTGTGTTTACATTTGTTGATTTGCTACAGTGTGCTTTGTGACTGTATGAATAAAGGTCTGTTCATCTCAAATATAATTAAAAATCAAAAGTTAATTATGAATGCTTGTCTGTGTTCTGAGCTGCATTCATCTTTAGGTCTGTGTATTTGGATAGGACCACTTGTTTTGTCAGTCTATTTGTTTTAGGTGTTTGTCGCTGGTCTTGATTTTCTAAGTATTTTTGTCTTGTGTTATTTTGATAGCTGTTTATGAATTGTTGCTGGTGTAATATTCTGAGGTATTTGTGAAGTGTTACTGGTGTTATTATCTAAGGTATTTGTTAATTGTTACTGGTGTTATTTTCCTAGCTGTTTGTGAAGTGTTACTGGTGTTATTGTCTAAGGTATTTGTAATGTGTTAATGGTGTTATTTTCTCAGGTATTAGTTAAGTGTTGCTGGTGTTATTTTCTTAGGTATTTGTTAAGTATTCCTGGTGTTATTTTCTTAGATATTTGTTTAGTGTTGCTAGTGTTTTTTTCTTAGGTATTAGTTAAGTGTTGCTTGTGTTATTTTCTTAGGTATTTCTTTAGTGTTGCTGGTGTTATTTTCTTAGATATTTGTTTAGTGTTGCTAGTGTTATTTTCTTTGGTATTAGTTAAGTGTTGCTGGTGTTATTTTCCTAGGTGTTTGTGAAGTGTTACTGGTGTTATTTTCCTAGGTGTTTGTGAAGAGTTGCTGTCTCGCATTGAACAGGAAGCCCAAGTTAGGGCTGAGAGCAGATTTAGCCACAGAATGGGTCTGAGCAAGGATGTTGTCATTTCCTGCCTGGCTGCCTCACACTGCTGGGCTGGTGAGCCTTAAGATACGGGATACATAGAAGGCAACAAAAGGAGCTATTGTCCTCCAAAACCACCCTTAAAGCCTCTTCATCCTCCTCCTCCCTCCCTCCCTCCCCCTCCGTTACCCTGACCAGCCAACTACTGAGCTGACCTCCACTTCAACTGGGCTGGGCAGTCAGGTGGAGTGGAGGGATAGTGGACCTGGATTATATCACACAGAGTTTCAACCACTACAACCATATCAGTCCCATTTATGAACAGGTAATCCAGAGCTGCCCAAACCTGTTCCCAGAGAGCTACTGGCCTTTAGGGTCTCTCTCTCTCTCCGGCCCCCTGTTGTGACAAACCTGATATATCTCTCCATCCAGCTAATTACCAGCATTAGGGTCAGGGAGAAAACGCGCTGGAAAGCTTTCCAGGAACAGAGTTAGACAGAACTGATGCTATCGGTACTCATTACCACGGAAACAAGCACAGTGCAGATGAGCCCATCTATGATCTATACAGACACGCCCCCCCCGTAGCAACAGCAGCCCACGTTACTCATTATCACGGATACAAGCACAGTGCAGATGAGCCCATCTATGATATATACAGACACGCCCCCCCCGTAGCAACAGCAGCCCACGTTACCACACCTGCACATCCCCACCCACAGACACGCATTCGCTGCTTACATATGTATACAGATGTCAGAGCTGCTAAAATAGTATATAGTATATTAGTATATTATTTTAACCTTTAATATATCAGTGATTGGTAGACAATCCTCACTACTTTTTAGAGAGCACATGTTTATAACAAATGCACACATACAGTACAATACGTAAAAGAAACTGGGCTGTTTATTTGAGTCTATCGTACCGTTCTTGTTTGCAGTCTGTCTACAGATTTTGTCTGCTATCACTGTCTGAACTGTCTTTCTACAGAATGTTGTTCTTTACTGTCACTGTCTGTGACAATTCTTCTTGTTTGGTTCTTCTTGTTCATCACTGTTGTCATTTTCTTTGAACTTTGTCTGTCTGTCTGATTCTCCTTGTGCCTCTCTGTTATCACTCTGAACTTTGCCTGTCTAATTCGCCTTATTATAATCTACAGTTAAGTCAACATGTATCTACACGTAGATATCATTAGGATTATTGTCATATGTGTTCCCCTCTACTCTAGAGTTAATTATAAACGCAAAGTACATTTGTATGTCACTGTTTTCTTCCTGCCTCTACCACACCACACTGCCTACATTAGCCTTCCTTCCTGAAAGCACTGCAACTAAAAGACCTGGGGACTCTGGCTGTAATGATTCTAGCAACATCCTAGTTAATGAACGCACACAGAAAAAAATAATTATACATGCATACCATGTTTCTATCGACCCATAACACTGTTAAGTAATTTAGCAACAAGTGACTAGTTGTCAAAGTCTATTTGTCACATGCCCAGAGTGCAGGATGTAAATGTTACTGGGAAATGCTTTATTGCAGACTGCTCTCAACACTGAAAGATACATGAATACAAAGAAATTATCATAACAGTACAAAAGGCAAAATGAATATATACATAGACAATAGGAATGTTAGAATAATACAGAAAATAATACTACAAAATATAACGATAAATAGTATTAGCAGTAACAGTTTTGTGTGTGTCTGTGTGTGCCAACAGTCTTTAAAATGTTCAAATCCTTTATACTACACAGTTATTTGTGTCCTTTATACTACACAGTTATACAGTATTTGTGTGTGCAAGTTTGAGCTGCATGCATGTGTTTGGTGTAAGGGCTACGTGAATGTTGAAAGCTTTGGATGTGGAGGGCATGTTTTGGATGATATGCCTCTTCAACATTGCGTGGGAGTCGGGGGCAGTGCCTAAGGAGTGGCGGACTAAGGTGGTGGTTCCCCCCTTGTTCAAAAAGGGGGACCAGAGGGTGTGTGCCAATTATATACACTACTCAGCCTCACTGGGAAAGTCTACTCAAAGGTGTTGGAAAGGAGGGTTCAGCAGATAGTGGAACCTCAGATTGAAGAGGAACAATGTGGATTCTGTCCTGGTCGTGGAACAACCGACCAGCTCTATACTCTTGCAAGGATCCTGGAGGGGGCCTGGGAATATGCCCATCCGGTCTACATGTGCTTTGTGGATCTGGAGAAGGTCTATGACCGGGTCCCCCGGGAGATACTGTTGGAGGTGCTTCAGGAATATGGGGTGAAGAGGTCCCTACTTAGGGCTATCCAATCCCTGTACGTCCAAAGTGAGAGCTCTGTTCGGGTTCTCGGTAGTAAGTCGGACTCGTTCCAGGTGGGAGTTGGCCTCCGTCAGGGCTTTGTCACCAATCCTGTTCGTAACATTTATGGACAGGATATCGAGGCGTAGTCTGGGTGGGGAGGGGTTGCAGTTCGGTGGGCTGGGGATCTTATCACTGCTTTTTTTTTTTGCAGATGATGTGGTACTGATGGCATCATCGGTCTGTGACCTCCAGCACTCACTGGACCGGTTCGCAGCCAAGTGCGAAGTGGTTGGGATAAGGATTAGCACCTCTAAATCTTAGGCCATGGTTCTCAGCAGGAAACTGATGGAGTGCCTCCTCCGGGTATGAAATGAGGTTTTATCCCAAGTAAAGGAGTTCAAGCATCTCTGGGTCTTGTTTGCGAGTGAGGAGAAAATGGAGCGGGAGATTGCCCGGAGAATCGGAGCAGCGGGGCGGTATTGCATTAGCTTTACACAATCGTTGTGACAAAAAGAGAGCTGAGCCAGAAGGCAAAGCTCTCGATATACCGGTACATTTTTGTTCCTACCCTCACCTATGGTCATGAAAGCTGGGTCATGACCGAAAGAACTAGATTGCGGGTACAAGCGGCTGAAATGGGTTTTCTCTGAAGGGTGGCTGGCGTCTCCCTTAGAGATAGGGTGAGAAGCTCAGTCATCCGTGAGGAACTTGTAGTAGAGCCGCTGCTCCTTTGCATTGAAAGGAGCCAGTTTAGGTGGTTCGAAAATCTGGTAAGGATGCACCCAGGACGTCTCCCTAGGGAGGTGTTCAAGGCACGTCCAGCTGGGAGGAGACCTCGGGGTAGGCCCAGGACTAGGTGGCGAGATTATATTTTGACACTGGCCTGGGAATGCGTCGAGTCAGAGCTGGCAAATGTAGCTCAGCTAAGGGAAGTTTGGGGTCCCCTGCTTGAGCTGCTGCCCCCGCGACCCAACAATGGATAAGCGGATGAAGATGACTAGCTATTTGTGTTCAATGTAAAGTTATGTAAAAATTAACAGTAGATGGGGCTATTGCTATGGGTTATGTCTTCCCAGATTCCGCCTAATCTACTCATATTTCAGTCATGCGATTCAGCAATATGCTAGCTAACTACGTAACCAATTATCACAAAACAATGAAATATTGATATACGGGGGTTCTATGCTAATTAGCCTAAGCCGTTTAATACAAAATACCTTCAAAATCAAAACACAGGAGTTAACTGGCAAAAGAACCATTAACTGTGTGAAAATGACTTGAGCTGTTTTTTCTGTTTTCTTTCTACCGCTGCTGTCTTTTCTGTTTTCTTCCTACCTCTGCTGTCTTTTCTCTGTTTTCTTCCTACCGCTGCTGTCTTTTCTCTGTTTTCTTCCTACCTCCACTGTCTTTTCTCTGTTTTCTTCCTACCGCTGCTGTCTTTTCTGTTTTCTTCCTACCTCCACTGTCTTTTCTGTTTTCTTCCTACCGCTGCTGTCTTTTCTCTGTTTTCTTCCTACCTCCACTGTCTTTTCTCTGTTTTCCTCCTACCGCTGCTGTCTTTTCTGTTTTCTTCCTACCTCGGCTGTGTTTTCTCTGTTTTCTTTCTACCGCTGCTGTCTTTTCTGTTTTCTTCCTACCGCTGCTGTCCTTTCTCTGTTTTCTTCCTACCTCCACTGTCTTTTCTCTGTTTTCTTCCTACCTCCACTGTCTTTTCTCTGTTTTCTTCCTACCTCCACTGTCTTTTCTCTGTTTTCTTCCTACCGCTGCTGTCCTTTCTCTGTTTTCTTCCTACCTCCACTGTCTTTTCTCTGTTTTCTTCCTACCTCCACTGTCTTTTCTTTGTTTTCTTCCTACCTCCACTGTCTTTTCTCTGTTTTCTTTCTACCTCCACTGTCTTTTCTCTGTTTTCTTCCTACCGCTGCTGTCCTTTCTCTGTTTTCTTCCTACCTCCACTGTCTTTTCTCTGTTTTCTTCCTACCTCCACTGTCTTTTCTCTGTTTTCTTCCTACTGCTGCACTATTGTCCCCACAGCAACCTCAGCAGCAACTGCTTTTATAAGTTTTACATGGGTAATCCATAGTTGCCGAATCTCCCAGGGAACACGAAGCCAGTGCCAAAATCACTGCTTGCTTTGTCAGAGGAAAACACAAGGCTTGAATGAAAACCCAGCAGCCTTAGAAGCTTATGAAGTTGGAACTTTAAGTCAAATTCTAAAATATTTGAGGAAGAAATACATCATACTAACCAGACATTTGTTCAGGTGGTTGTCAGCAGCAACAGTTAGACAGCCAATAATGACGAACTGATAAAAAAAACAAGGAAAAGATTCTAATCATAAAATGAGCCCTGCTCCCAACATCATTACTTATGAGTACTTTAGGTCAAAGGACTTGGCAAGTAGTATAAACAATAGGCCACATTTGGAGATACAGATGCGAAGTTCAAATTCACATTAATTTATAACCCCATTGTAGTCAATGCAAACTGAAATGCGTGAGTTTTTAAATGGCATAGGCCTAAATTCGTAAATTGACAATATTATAATGTAGTCTTATAAAATGTTACTTTAATTTAGGATATTACATTTGTATCCAGTCAGACAGGGCATGTAAGAAATTGTTGTTATAGACAAAGTAGCTAACTCACAATGGGAGATCTCCAGATATTCCACTAACTACTCCAATACTGTCTGGCGGTGGTGATGGAGCCATCACGGTTCCCAACACAAGCATAACCAAACCAAACATGACCTGTACGGGATAAATGTTTACCCCCAGGGACTTTATCTGCCTGGCCCGAAAACGTCCCAGGGTTGAGGCGACCGTCTGGCCCCAGAGAGCGTTGTGTAGACGTGACCCCCATCCCATTCCCAGCGGGGTGCACATGAGTGAAGACCACCAACACGTGATTGGCGACAGACATCTTCACAGCGGATCATTTCAGGTCCTAGCTACAACTATGGAGAGATAAGTGGGGTGTTGGTCGTCCCTCCTTGGCCTGCCGACCCTCACGTTCCTCCCTCAGGAGCAGCCTAGCAACTTTTGCTGACTGGTTTACCAACATCCACGGACACTGTGGGGGTTTTCTGTTTTGTGTGGAGGTTTTGAGTCCAATGCTAACCTTCTAAAATACAAAAGAGACAGCAAATAATCAACAGCAGATTAAAACCCATTTAAGCATCTTTAAGGAGAACGGATTAAGGGCCTCCCTGGTGACACAGTTTAAGAAACCTTCCCCTGAGTATTACAGACAAGAGGGCATCCAGAGGGATCCGACATGAATATCAGATGATAGCTCTACAGCTCATGAAAAAATTACGAGACTACTGCACCTTTTTCTTTCCTTTCCAAAATAGTCAAAATGGAAGGTTTTGAGTGAGGAACAGAAGCGTTCTTGCAGTGGTCTCTTAATTTTAACCCTTCTGTTCCTCACTCAAGACCTTTCTTTTCAACTTTTTTGGAAAGGAAAGAAAAAGGTGCAGTGTTCGCTTAATATTTTCCAGAGCTGTATATATTAATATATTAATATTACAATATATGAATATCACCATAGAAGTTTAGAATATTTCAAGTTGAAACTCAAAAGCAAGGTTTGTTGTTCTATGAAGAAAGCACCCACCGACTAGAAAATTATCCCAAGTTCACGATGACATGCAAAAATTCTGTTATTCAAGATTCAAGTAACTTAAGACGAAGACATTATTACAAGCAAAGATAGGGGTGTAACCAGAGTGACATGTTAAGGACAGTATTTACATGTTTTTCAGGTAAAGACGCAGGGATGATAAAATAGTGCAGTAGTTAAAGACATTGATGAATAGTAAAATGTGGGTCTGGGACAAGAACGTGTGTGTGTGTGTGTGTGTATATGTTTGAGGTCTTGCGTGCATTCTCCCTGTCCTGTTCAAGTGTTCAAATGAGCAGTTAGTTGGCTTGCAAACTGTTGCTGTCACTGATCTGTCATTGAGCCTGTATGTGACCTCATGCTCCAACACAGATCCCTTCTGTCCGACGGTAAGCGGGTTAACAGCGTGGTGTGGCACGGGTGGGTGGCAATTCTCAGGGTTTTCCTGAGGGAGAATTCCACTTCTAATAGCAATGAGAAGAGACCCAACATTGACACTGTTGATGGTCCTTGACAACTCCTGAATCATGCGAAGACAGAGGAACTTGATACTGCTGACACCTTTTTCCAACTCCGTGTATGTGAATCGGGGCCCTCCCCTGAGTAAACAATATTCTCCTGTTGTTTTGCTTATGTTGACCCTGGGGGTCCTAGTGTTAACTGTCAGGGAGCAAAGCAAAGGGATGAGGACACACCCCTGGAGGTCCCAGGGTTAACAGTCAGGGCGTAAAGCAACGGGATGAGGACACACCCCTGGAGGTCCCAGGGTTAACTGTCAGGGAGCAAAGCAAAGGGATGAGGACACACCCCTGGGGGTCCCAGGGTTAACTGAAGTCTCAGACAGCACTGAAAACAGACAAACTTCAGTGTTTCAAAAGTTGTCCAGTTCATTTTACGCATTTGGCAGTATTCGACTTTAGAGCTCTTTTTGTGATTTCTCAAACTTTTTCAACACCAGCTTTCCTTTTTTCATGGTAAACTATTTAGCTATTGTTTTCTATTCTGACAATTTGAACCTAGTGTTACTGACCATCACCTTGTTTTGCACTCCCTCTGAAGACGTGTTTGATTTGGACTGAAAGGCCTAATTTGAGCAACCACTGATCAGGCCGGCCCATCTTGGGACCAGGCTGGCCGTTGCCCACTGGGACAAATGCTTAATATGGATTATTACAACCAGAGTGAAATTGCGCAAGTCATGAAAACCCGTCCTATGCGCCACTGGCTTCTAAACATTTTTTATTTCTATATATTTATAAATAAACCAGCCCACCCCAAAAAAAGCTAGTTTGGCTCCTGGGGCATTTGTCAGAATTGCCAGATGGCCAGTCCGACCCTGTGCCTCACATTCTTCTGACCAAGCACCTGTGCTAGTCAATGTTGGTCTCTGGCAGACAGTATAATTGCCAGTTGACTTCATGTTGTTTGCCTGCAAATCCCACTAGCATTAATAACTACTCAACTTGAGGTCCAAGGAAAATGTGTTGCGTGTGCTCAGCTGTGCGTCCCTTGATGTTCAGATTTGGGGAACTGTAAGGTAAATCTGGACACTGAATCGGTTTTACAGACTCAGGTTAATCTTAGTCCTGGTATAAACAGTTTAAGTTTGATGATTGTTCTTTGATGAGGATTTTTTTAGTCCAGGACTAGAAAACTGTGCCCATAAAACTGGTCCTAAAAATTCACACTTTAATCTCAGTCAAATATATCAACTGCAAAATTAGGAGTTTTGTGCAATATACCCAGATATATGTCAGAAATATGATGTATTGCCTTCAGTATGTTTTAGAGAATGTACCTGTCAATAAAGGTACATTCTATATCTGCCTAATAAAAACCAATAGTGTATCAATCACATAAAAAAATTGTTCCTAGCTGAAATGAAAATGTCTGAGGAACGTTGGATCAATTTGCTTAAAATCTCTAATCTTTTATTTTTCAGTGATTGTGCAGTTTCCCACTCTAAACTGCACTCCCCTAAACTGATTTGCTCCACAAGAAGCTGAGAAGAAACGGAAAACTTTACCATGATCAACTACATGAGGATGTAAACCTGAATCATCAATTTTATTGATTTATGACATTATTTTGTCTCCAAATTCTCTGCAGCCATGGGTAAGTGATTATATTATGGCAGTAAAATGATTTGAAGCAGCAGTGGTGACAGTTATTTATGACTGGTTGAGCAATAGTGTAGCTTGGCAACTGTAGATGGATGTTCACAATCAAAGACATGCAATTTCACATCAAATCATTGTTTTACAGAAAACCAAGTAATACAACAATAAAACAACAGCCATCCATTTAATTAGACCAATGTGAAATTAGCTGAACCAGACATCCTTATTACAGTTTTTTCAATTGCTTGAGCATCTTTGTCCATACAGACTACTTATTTTTAAAACAGTTAACACCTAGGTTCAAATGAAAAACACTGTTGGCTAGAATGACAAATTTTATTAGCAAAATACACTAACATGATAAAAACACTTAAAACATGACACAAAATCAGGTACTATCATCAGAAAAATATGACTTATGAAAAGTTATATCAATCAGTCATTACAAAATGGTACAATAAATATTAACTATATCTATCAATATACACTAGTATGGTTAAACATCTTGTAGGGGCCATTACATTACAGTATCCAATGTGTGTGGGGTTCTTTTAGCTAAAATTAGAATGTGACAGAAGACCATCAATATTCAGAAACCAAATGCACTGCAGTTTGTACCCATTTCCTTCCTATTCTTTACAAATGCTGTAGATACAGGGACTAAAATACACCTAGCTAACACTAATAGCTGCGAACCAGTAATGCAGGTTTTGTTATATTGTCTGTTTACCAAAATATATTCTGGTAAGTAATATTATGAAACGGGGCTTGAAGTGCAGTCTCTCAGACTTAACTTGTAGGAAATTGGAGGAAGGGTTTAGGAATTACAGCTCGCCTAATATGTAGCCCCCCTCTTATTAAATGGACTAAAAGTTATTGGACAATTGACTCAAAAGCTGTTTCTTGGACAGGTGCGGGCTATTCCTTAGTTATTTCTTCATCAATTAAGCAGGTAAAAGGTCTAAAATGATTCCAGGTGTGGTATTCACATTTGGAAGCTGTTGCTGTAAACGCACAACATGCGGTGAGAGTATCTCTCAATGCAAGTGAAACAGGCCATCCTTAGGCTGCTAAAATATACATCAGCGTGATAGCAGGACCATTAGGAGTGGCCAAATCAACAGCTTGGTATATCATTATCCAAGTCTACCATAAATAGAAGACCTCACAAGAGCAGATACGGAGGATCACCACAAGGTGCAAACCATTCATAAGCCTCAAGAAAAGAAAGGCCAGAGTTGATTTAGCCAAAAAACATCTAAAATAGCCTGCCCAGTTCTGGAGCACTATTCTTTGGACAGAAACTAAGATCAACCTGTACCAGAATGATGGCTTGGAATGGTTTATGATTCGAAGCAAATTACATCACCTGTAAAATGCAGTGGAGGCAGTGTAATGGCATGGGCATGCATGGCTTCCAATGGCACTGGGTCACTAGTGTTTATTAATGATGTGACAGAAGACAAAGACAGAAGCACCTGAATGAATTCTGAAGTGTATAGGGATGTATTGTCTACTCAGATTCAGCCAACCAGTGATTAGTTGAAAATGAATAGTCATTTTTATATGAACGACATGTGTGGGGTATTTCGAAACCAGCTGGCAGGAAGTATTCCTTTAACTCTCAGGTTCACAATTCCTACTACCTTTTACCAACGTGCTGTGTGAAACAACAACAACTTTAAACTTTCCAGGGGTGATACTTGCTTTTCCCCATGATTTTACATGTGTCTTATGTGAGTAGGTTACGGTTGCTCCTATACACAAATATGGAGTCAGATTCGCATTACCACCGATAAACAGCTGACCCCAGCCCATCCCACAGGGACTGTGGGGGGCTCGCCACTGTGTTGCCCGTCTGAACTGTTACTGCCCTTTCTGTCAGACGGAGACAATACTCATCAGCCAATCTCAATGTTTTACCATATGGGCCTGTGGATTTTCATGGTCAGAGATCTCAACTGTCTCATAATTACGGACCACAGACTATCATGGTCAGAGCCTGCGGAGATCTCAACTGTCTCATCATTACGGAGCCCAGACTATCGTGGTCAGAGCCTGCGGAGATCTCAACTGTCTCATCATTACGGAGCCCAGACTATCGTGGTCAGAGCCTGCGGAGATCTCAACTGTCTCATAATTACGGACCAGAGACTATCGTGGTCAGAGCCTGCGGAGATCTCAACTGTCTCATAATTATGGAGCCTAGACTATCGTGGTCAGAGCCTGCGGAGATCTCAACTGTCTCATAATTACGGAGCCCAGACTATCGTGGTCAGAGCCTGCGGAGATCTCAACTGTCTCATAATTACGGAGCCCAGACTATCGTGGTCACAGTCTGCGGAGATCTCAACTGTCTCATAATTACGGAGCCCAGACTATCGTGGTCACAGTCTGCGGAGATCTCAACTGTCTCATAATTACGGAGCCCAGACTATCGTGGTCAGAGCCTGCAGAGATCTCAACTGTCTCATCATGCAAGACCACACAGATACTCGCAATTACTATTGTAATGTGTGATAGGTCCTCAAACCCAGAGTACTGTATATATATTTATAAATATACATGTAAGTACTGTATATGTACTACATACATCATTATTATTTATTTTCTAGGTATTTCATGCGTAATTGGATAGGAAAGTGGTGAAGGACAAAGAGAGTAAACGCGGATGCAGCAATGGGCTGGATTTAAATCAGATGCATAAAATATGAGGCAATACTAAGAGCTCCAATGTGTTATGAGACTTTCGAATGCAGGCACACACGTACAGACAAACAGGGGTCAGAGGTTGTTGTTTTGCATTGCACAAATGATCAATACCTCTGTATCTGTGAGCAGTGTCATTCCACTGTGTCTCCATTGATTACTAGAAAAACTGAAGTTTACACATACTGTTAACGTCCTCAATCTGCTGTCGTTGCATCATTTCCTTTTCATTGAAACACAGCCAGGCTGTTCAGTGACATGCTGTCTCCAGTGAGTGACGTGTCTATCCAACTATCAGGAACTACCGGGTGTGTGAGGTGACAAGCAACGTGGGTTCAGGGGTCATGTTCTTCCATCATGAGGATTGGGAAAAGGCCACGCTTAAACTGGAAACAGGGGTTCCAAGGGTGTGATGTTCATACTAGCCCAGTGAAACACAGTGATGCAATGGAATCCTATGCGGTTTGAACTTCATGAATCACAAACTGCTTTGTCAATGACCCCATACTGGGATATTAAATACAGTAAGAAAGAACTGCAAATTACTGTCAGATGGTGGTTTTACATCTTCAAATGGACACTTAAGTCACGTTCTGCCTTGGTCATCTTCTGGGATCTGGGTCTGTCGTGTGGTCCAATTACCAGGAGGGTTCAAAATTATTACCCAGAATCCATATACAGCACAGTTCTGGGTAAAGAATTTATAAAATTATTTTATGGGGTTCTTGTGATTATAGCAATGTACACAAACAAGAGAATGTCTCTTCTGGGACATTCTGCAATCTCCCCCTCTCTCACTATCTCTCATTTGCTTACACACACACACAAACACACAAACAGAATGAATTTACCCCAAACACACTACACATACTCTGAAAGACATCGCTGGCCTCCTCACACTAATTTAAACAGGCAGTGGCTCTAGCACCAAATATTGTATAGCAGAACACAGTGAAGAGGAGGACTGACCAAACCGAAAGCTTCACTACTCAATTGTTAGTGGGTGTTTTGAAGCATCAGTATGAGTTGCTTGACATGTGCCAGTCCAAAATAACTAGCAGATACTGGGCAGCAGTTAATTCTTTTCACGGGATGAGTCATTTCCTTACATAGTATCTGGTATTCTAACATCACGTAATGTCTCCTGACGTGGGTCAGAACGGCTCGTCTCTCCTCTGTTTTGATCCAGGAGATACTGATGACATTGAGTGCTGTCTACAAGTGCTGTTCTATTCTGGACCAACCGTCAAACTGCTTTGACAAACTAGATCAGATAACCGGGCAGGAGTTGAGGTGCTACCAAACAATGGCCATGATTTGTTGACTGAGGGGTCAGTAATGCAGAGCAGCACTTCACCTGGTTCCAATGTGACACTCTCCATAACAGTAAAATGGATGTCAATATAAGAGGTCCAACACAGTTGTGAGGAAAAAAACACTTGTTTTATCAGGCGACTGAATTCAGTTCTGCTTCTTTAGCTTGTACCATATGCCCATAGTCGTGGGAAGTAGGGGTAATGACACTTTTTCCGGATCATGCTTACTCACGCTCACCAGCACCACCTGAACAAACCATCTTCCCACAGCCATGCTAACACCATCTTGTGACTCGGGTCACAGCCAACTTGCATTGATTGACCTGCTTGACTTCTGATCTTGCAAAAACATTGACGTGGTTCTTAAGGTTGTGTACTCTTATAGACATCACCCGGCAAAGCAAAAGGAAGACTGGCAGCCCCCCAGGGTATGGTTCCTCTCTGGCTTTCTTCCTTTTTTTGGCTCCTACAATGGAATTATTCCTTGCCACTGTGCATAAACTGTTGTTGGTTGCTCTTTTGGGTTTCAGGGCTGGGTGTCTCTAAAAGCACTTTGTGACAATTGCTGATGTAAAAAGTGCTCTATAAAATAAATGTGATTGATTGACCCTTTCACATTCTCTATATTTATTGTTATAGACTTAATTCGTAATTGTCATCAATCTACACAAAAAGCCCATATTAACAAAGTGAAACACTTCATTCCACTTGGTATCAAAATATATCTGATGTAGTATTCAGACCCATTGCTATGACACTACAGATGCGTCCTGTGTCCTTAAATAATCCTTGAGATGTTTCTACTTGATCGGAGTCCACCAATCAAATGCACTTGTTTGGACAGTAAGTTGAAAGGCAAATGTTTGGAACCACCAAGACTTCCTAGAGCTGGCCCTCCAGCAAAACTGAATAACTGTGCAAGGCCTTGGTCAGGGAGGTGATTAAGAACTCAGTTGCCAATCTAACAGAGCTGCAGAGTTTCTCTAGAGATAGGCGAACCTGGCAGAAGGACAACCATCTCTGCAGCACTTCAACAATCAGGCCTTTGTGGTAGAGAACAGTGGCGTCATTAGGCCTGGGCGTCCTGCGCTAAAACCCTATATCTTTTATGAATAGCCTAGAATGTGTTGTGATCCTAGAAACACCTCTAGTAGAGGCTAGATTGATGCCACTACTGAATAAATGGCATATGAGAAGCCACTGGAAGAACTCTGAGGAGATGAAGAAAGTAATGATCTGGTCAATGAGACCAAAATCAAACAATTAGGCCTAAATGCCAAGCGCTGTCTGGAAAAAAAGGCACTGCTCATCACCTGGTTAAAAAAATAAATTCCACTCCTAGAGACATACAAAAAGGTCTGAATACTGACATGAGATATTTCAGCAATTCAATACTGAATCAAGGCAAACTTAGTAGAAATATGAAATAACTGCTATTAACAAAGTTATGGAACATCCATTACGGGTGTAAGAAATTAATCTGACGGGGTTCAGGTCTTAACATGACAAGGCCATTCCCAAAATCATTTTCTATTCTTGTCGGCCATTTTAATGCAGACTTGTCTTTCGGACGATGGTGTTCATGCATAGCTATCATACGTTATATTATACGTTACCTACAATATAGTGATCTCCTCCTTACTGGGATTACTTTCTACAGCTTTTCTTGCTCACCATTATAAATGTACAGAGGTAACAATATCAAAGTTCAAGCCAGGATTTTATCCTGTATTTTAACACCCCCTATTGGCCATCTTTGTGCCTTTTCAGACTCAAAAAACACCATTCTCTGATTAATAATATTCATGTCATGTTACTAGGGCTAGTTAATTTTCTAATGATTCTAAGACATCCGTTTAAGGTCCTACTTATTCAACAAGAAGTCATTCTATAATTGAAGGTCCCACTTCAATTCTTCAGACACTAACAGAACCCCCATATTCTAACCAGCTATTATATTCTGGAGCAATTTTGTATTCTCCCCATTAAGGCACATGCACAAAATATCCAATATCTGACAAGTTTTGACTCAACTTGATCTAGTTGTTAAAGGTCAAGATTCTTAGCTCTTCTCATGGGACAATCGTAAGGTCAACGTAAGCGTAGTACTCTAGCCAAGACAGCGCAAATGTTTCATTGAGCATCTACTTTATGATCCTTGTGAGCACATCCTCAAAAAGTTAAGCTTGGAAGGCCTGTTTAAATAGGCTTCACTCAAGTTTATGAATCCAGATTACCTGAAATAGATATAGATAGGCATTAATCTATATATCTATCTCGCAGGGGTTTTGTGGCATATGGCCAATTTAGCACTGGAGTGCAGTCACCCAGTACAGCCAGGAAACATACCTAAGAAAAGCAGAGCCGTGGTATATCGGCCATCTAGCACACTTGTGCCTATTGGTTTAAAAACAAATAACCCAAAGCTACATCACAGGGGTTCAATTATATACCCATGAGTATCGATGCTGGCGTGCATAGCAGGTTCTCCGAAGTACAACACGACTCAGGAGACGGGGTCTTTCTGTACACTTTTTATTGTCTGCACTTGACACGGTGGTGTTGGGCAGGAGGTTCAGGCCATGGACAAGAAGCTGTTTACTTCTTGGTGGTCTCCTCCTCCTTTGAGAGGGTCTTGATGATCTCCTCTTTCTTGGCGGCAAGGCGCTCCTCTCTGCGCTTACGGGCCTCCTTTGTCTTGGAACGACGAGCCTCGGCCTGATCACTGCAGACAGGAAAGCAACAAGGCCGTCAAATACAGAATATTCGGCTGAACACAAACACACATCAAAATCATTCACCTCAAGTGTATGCAGATTTTTTTGTTGAAAAAAACAAAGGTACGAGTAATAAACCTGACTACCGAGTTGGACACCTGTGACCTATAGTGAGATTATTTAAATCCACCACAGTTCGGGTCCTCAACCAATCCTTCAGGGTGGAACATGTCTATGTATTTTAACAGTATGTAACAGTACGTAAATGTCAAAGGGGGTTTTGATTTCAGCCGTACCACAGCAGCTTCTTGCGGGCCTTGTCTGCCTTCAGCTTGTGGATGTGCTCCATAAGGATACGCTTGTTCTTGAACACATTACCTTTCACCTTCAGGTAGAGGCTGTGGTACCTGCAGAAACACAGGGTCAAACCAAGAGAAAACTCAATGCACAATCTCACAACAATGTAGTCTGGCCTGGGACACGTCAAGGGTCTAATAAATATTTCTACATACTTGAATTTAATTCCAAAATGTTACTGAATATGACAGACGGGACCATGTAAAAGGGGTTAGATAGCCAAGAGAAACATGACAAATATCAGCAGAGTTTGCAAAACCCTATGATCCAATATTAACCAACAGGAACGTGGGTTGATTTCCAAACCTTCACAGCTAGTTAGAAACAACAGAACAGAACCATTGGGATTGGCTATCTCTTCAATCTGTATCTAGCGGGACGGACGTGGAAAACGTACATGTGCCTGTCAATCTTGTGGGACTCCCGGTAGCGACGGAGGAGACGGCGTAGAATTCTCATGCGACGCATCCAGGACAGCTTCTCGGGCATTCGGGCATTGGCTGTACCCTTTCTCTTACCTAGAGAAGGCAGGCAGAGGACAGGATGGAGTCCAGTGTGAGATATTCCACATTTGCATTTTAGTCATTCAGCTGACGCCCATATCCCAAACAAATGTCATCTCCGAAAGCATCTATTTCTGACCAAGTCCACTAGCGGGAATTGACCCACAATGTCTGGCGTTGCAAGCGCCATACACTACCAGGACAAGATGTACCTTAAACACAATTGGATATTTGTTGTATCAAGAGCTCAAAGGTTACGCAAAAACAATCTCTAGTTTGGGGGTTCCCAAATCGGAGCCCGCATATCCATAGTACGGAGGTCTAGATCAGTCCCAATTTAAAGGGTTACAATAAAAACCAGCAGGACATTGGGTCTCGAGGATTGACTTGAGAACCACGGCTTTAGCTTATTGTCTACCCTCATCACCAGCTGATACAGCAACGAGACGCGAGGCAGCAGTCGCTCACCAACTCCCATGTGCCTCCCCTTGCGACGTGCCAGCGTGTTCTTGCGGCAACGGGCTCGTGAGTGCACCGTGACGGGCTTGCGGATGATTAAACCATCCTTCACCAGTTTACGGATCTGCTGGCCTGTGATGGGGGAGATCAGAAGGGCAGAGTTGACAAGGCTGACACCAACAAACAAATTAACGTTCAGTCAAAGACTGTATTAAAAACCCACAATGAACTAGAGTAATGCATGGGAACGGGTCAATGCTTACGGGAGTTGGCGTTGGCGATCTCGTTGGTCTCGTTAGGGTCCAGCCAAACCTTCTTCTTGCCACAGCGCAGGACGCTGGAGGCAAGCCTCTTTTGGAGCCTGAGCATGCTGGGTTTGAGTTGGAGAAAGGCAACGTTATGAAATGCTTTAAAGCCGTATGTAGCTAACGATGCGACTTTGAAGTCTTCGTACTGGGGTTAATCAGATAGCCAAGAGAAACGTGACATCACAAATGTCAGTAGAGTTTGCGAAACCATTCTCAGAATCATCATATTAACCTTTAAAGCAATACGGCTAACATATTGTGAGTCATTATATTGTGCCATGTTTAACGCAACCGAGTGAAGTTGACTAGCTAGCAGTAGTAGACTATTAATAATCCACGACTATTATAAAAGGGGCCGTGATTGACATAGTGAATCCGAAACCAGTAGCGTTAGACAGCTGTCCAACCTAAACCAACTACGAACATCAACAGTCAAAATGACCAATATTCGTGTTGAAGTACTACAGTTCTAGCAAATCACTACCTAGCCAATGCTAGCACAATGTGGTAACCCAAATAAGTTAGCTAAGCCAAACTGCTAGCCGGCCTACATTTCTGATGATCATTATCTTACTATATCCACCATTAATATTGACATGCTTCACAAATGAGACATTGAAAATATGAATTATCTTTAAAGGTACGTTCACAGGGAGGTTTGTTTCGCATTCGTTAAGGCCTATATTTCTCGTTAAGAAAACCTCGGTAGACAACATGGCCTCCCTGACTTGAAACATAGTGAACCACATTTATGCATGAAATTGTTTTCACAACATTTCACAAACCAAGGGACTTTGTCAATGGTGTTGATTAAACTTTAGCACAACGTTGTTCACCTTAAAGTGCCCAATGAATGTGTATTTCAACAGAAATACCAGAATGTAGACACGCACAAAACGAACGCGCTTACCTCATGGCTGCGACTGCAATAGAAAAAGGAAGGACCAAGGCACGGACTGGACCCTACCATTAATGCTTCTGGAGAATCCAAAAACTTATACTCATTACATTCTTTTGGAAATGTATTGAAATACGATACATATATATTTGCTCATATGCAGACGTAATTATCAACAAATTATATGTAGTTACAATTCGTAAGATTGAGCGCGATGATACCTTGTCATTAAATTAGTTGCATAAAAATATGGCCCTCCCCTTTTCTGGGAATAATAGTACAATCCAGATGTAGTGAGTGATTTCGCATTGCATTATGGGAGAAGCCTAATGCAACGCATTCCTGGGCCACAGGGGGGCAATATTGATGTAAAATCCTAAAAACACTTAAAACATTATTAATGCATATAATTTATTCTATACGATTCCTAAATATGTTTAAAAAAACTGCGTTGTTAAGTCATATCCCTGAGCCAGCACCGTAAAATGTATCTTATTCTGTCCCAAAGCAAGACAGATAACCTTTAGTGCTTGTAGGTCATTGTTGTAAATTTGACAAGGAGTGGGAAGGGCATATGGCGCAGAGCCACCCCGGGTGGTCCCACCCGGACCACATGTGGCGACATTCTGGTCCCACCCAAAGCCTTCAAACAAATGAAGAGCAGATTCATACTCCACACTTCAAACCACCCGTCACATAAATAAGAATGTGTTCATGTGCCGCATGACTGGGGTCAGTCTCTCGTGTCTCAGTCCCTTTTTATTTCCAAACATATGCGTTTGTTTATTGGGGAATAGTGTCAGTCTGAATTAAATGCTGAGGTATCTTTTTGGATCTAAAGAATGCGACCACTGGTTCTTCTGGTGTGTTGGATACTAGGAGGTCGAGACCTCGGACCAGCCCTCGGCTGATTACCTGGCCTAACACCTCCTGGCCGTCCCTGGAAGAACCACCTGGTGAGTGTTCTTGATCTATTTTCCACCTGATGACTCTTGCTGTCACTGCCCACAGCTCACATGTAAATCCCTGTCCATGTTTACCTGCTGATCTGGATTATAGCCACAGCCTACCTGCTCCCACCTGTATGTAACGACCTGCCGGTCATCTGAATGTATGAGTTAGTGGATGAATAATGTGGCCCTGAAAGATCATGTGTTCTTATAATCACCCCTCACAGCCTGGCTCCTCCATTGGGAGTTGATTCTAGTTTCTGAGATTTAATTTCTTCTTGCTTGCTCTTTGGATTTTAGGCAGGGAATATGGATGATTACTTTTTGAGAACTGCTGATGTGAAAGCTCGGGGGCTTTATAAAATATATTTAAAGAATTGATTGATTGCCGTCAATGATGAGACCGAACCAAGTTGCGTCATCTACAAACTTGACAGATGCATTGTTGTAGGATCACATGTTGGTGTAGACGAGGGCTGCCTGAATTGTTTCCTGGAGATCTACTGTCCTTGTGTAGGTTTTCTCTCCAACAATGCATCTGTCAACGCTCCAAGAATCCATCTGTCTGTTTTTGTGTGGCGAAATGTTGTCTTCATACATTTTCAATGAAATGTAGGTATAGATGATTTGCACATCATTGCATTCTGGTTTCATTTTCATTTCACCTTTAGCACCATTTAATTCAGTTATTAGCTGGGTATTTAATCAGGTTTGTCCCAACATGTGTTATATACAAGATGGTGGCTGTCTAGGAACAGGGTACCTTGGTCTAGAGTGAGGTTAGTCAAAACTGGGGTTGGTGAGAAGATATACAAGATGGTGGCTGTCTAGGAACAGGGTACCTTGGTCTAGAGTGAGGTTAGTCAAAA
>JACXGJ010002973.1:0-58890 GCA_016801105.1 Esox niger
TATATATATATATATATATATATATATATATATATATATATATATATATATATATATATATATATATATATATATATATATATATATATATATATATATATGTATGTATGTTTATTTATGTGTGTGTATTTATGTAACTTTTCCAGTTATTGTTGCCCGTTGTTTAGTGAATAATTTGACTGGCTGCTCAAATTGAACCTGATCTAATAAGTCTAATCTAATCAAAACGCAACAACACCTAAAGTATTTATAAAGCAAGAACAGCAAGAACACTTTACTAATGGTTAGTAAATGGTTTCTAAATGTCAGAGTAGTGATCGATAAATGCTTAACACACACTTTATTAATGCAACATAAGTTATGTATTAGATACCCATTAAATCTGGTGTTACTGTCCAACAGGGTGGTCCCAACTGACCTCTAGGTCCTCCGTTCAGTTCCACATCTGATTCACCTGATTTGGTTTTTCATCTAATTCATTTTTAATATCAGGTGTGTTATATTAGGGTTGGAGAGAACCTGCCATACTTCCTAAAAACCTTTGTAAATGCAGAAATGAAAATCCAGGGAAAACAGTGCGGTCTTCATGAAGCTATGCCGCAACGAAAGAGGTGCCAGGTTTCCAAACCAGACAGTATATTTCAACCAAAAAGGTACTAGAAAGGCACACCGGTCACTACGATGTAGTACAGTCTTCAGAAAGCCAGGGAAAAAAGAACAGATATTTCCGGAAGTTCTGCTGAAGCAGTCGGCGGTTTTTCCTCGGGGGCAGGTTGGGAGAGTGATTTGCCATGGAGGTTTGAGAGACAGTACGGCAGTGTCTGTTTTAATGAGCTGTATGGCATAGGCAGGCTGCTCGGGCAGGGAGTCTGGGTAATGAGCGCTGGCCCTGGCACCTGGGCCACCAAGTGATTGCCTGTCTCCGGTGTGTGTCTGTGCCTACCTGGGTGCTCCACATCCATGGAGAACGCTGCCAAACCACTGGCTTTGGAGCTCATCTGAGCAGCCACCAATCGGATCGCCCTGCCAGCCTCTCCCTTTCCTCCCCTCAGGAGACATGTTTTGTCAGGTGGTGGTGACGCCGAAAACACTGACACTCCCAAAAGATTACCAGGGAGAGAAGGAAGCAGGTGCCGCTAAACGGTTGCTTCCCGTTTTTATTGCGGCGGCGTTCAGCGCAGTCATCTGAGGATCTTTAACTCGGGGTTCTCCGTTGGTCCCCCTTGCGCCGTGCTGTAGGTTTCCTGGGGCGGGGCTTGTCCTGCTCCTCCCGGCTGGGCCAAACCTGCGCCACGTGGCGGCATTACTCTTGTGATAGATTGAGCTGTCCACAGCAGGCCAACTAGTCGAGCGCCACTCAGACAGAGTGGGCTTGTTCCAGCAGCTGTCTTGATTCAGCATGAAGAGACACTTCATTAGATCCAATCAGCTGGGCTGAAGGAGGGAGTGAGGGGGGAATGAGGATGTTGACAGAGATGTACAGTAACTCTACATGTCACAAGCCTGAACAATGCTAATTTTGCTTTGTGACAGCATCTCAGTCTTTACACCATAATGATAAACACTCTTACACCCATAGTGTTGCCTGATCTCGGAGTAACATGCGGTCAATAGAAAAGTCCTTAGAAAATCTCGTTTTTTTCCCCTAAGGCTTGTGACAGTCCTCAGGAAACATTTCTTATTTGACTCTTATTTATCCACGAATCTCTCTTTTTTGCAATTAGCATTGTTGACACCAGTCCAAATATGACATTTGGGAGACAACAGCGAGCAGCTTGCTTGTCTGAGCTCAGAACGCCTGTCCCCCAGCCATGAGAACTCTGACAGATGGAGTGTTTGGACGCTGTCAGGACAATTAGTGCCCATTTCATCTAGCTGCCAATATTAACTGTAATCCAGTCATAACCTTTATGGCCACCTGGTATTGAGAAGCAAATGTTGACCATGGGCATTGTTGGACATTACACACACACACACACACACACACACACACCACCTCTTGCTGCTATGGAATTGAAGTGATATTGAAGGGGAGGGACCAGTCATTATGAGGAGGCTTGGCTGGTGCTGAGGAGTTAGCGAATGGCACGGGGGAATGCCTGCGACCCTCTCTCCTCCGCCTGCCCTCCGTCTTCTCGGCGGTAGATTGGAGGTCAGGGAGCGTTAGCTGGTCCCTGAGCCGGGCATGAATGGCCTCTTTGAGAGGCTTGTTGTGGGCCGGCGTGAGGAGTCTTAGCCGTTGTCATTAACTTGTAGCCGAGGCAGCTGGGGACTGGGGGCCGGCGGGGGTGGGGCAGTGGGGGCGTGGTCTCCTGGGTTTCTTCAGTGGCTGTTAATAAGAGCTCAGCAGGGAAATTGAGCGCCCCATCGTTCTTGACCTCTGAGCCTGGAGTGTTGCGCCACTGTGCCCTTGTCCTCCTCTGTGATTAACACAGAGGCTAGAGGGCCATGCACACACACATACACACCAAGACACACACACACACACATACACACCAAGACACATACATACCAGGACACACACACACACCAAGACAATTTTTTTTTTGTGTGTAGAGCTTGTTTGAATACATCAAATGGGCAGCAGCCCACAAGAGCAATATCTGGATTATCTGGAAATAAAACACAACTTTGTCCATTATCGTTTCTAGGATGTTGATGGGATTATTTTTACCTCATCAGCTTATATTTAGATCAACAAAGCAATCATATCTACCTATTAGTCCTAGTTTGAACAACAGCCATTTACAACATGTGAAGATACTCACACACATTGACTCACACACACACACACACACACACACACACACACACACACACTGTCTCATTCGCTCCATCCCTCCAGCCGTTCAGTGTGGACGTGGATCGATTGGCCAGTCCCAGCTGTCTGTGAGTGGCCCAGACTGTGCCGGGTTTTGGGGGTGGTGACCTGACATTGATCCACTCTCCAGCACCCGTCTGGTTCACTGATGGATTCCATCTCCATCTCTGGCTTCTCCAAGGCCGGTATGTGTGTCTGGCCAGACTGGATACAGTAGCAGAAGTCAGTGCTGCCGGGGAGTTGTGTAAGGCATGTGTAAAAACCATGTCGATAAAGTGACTCTGTTAATCCTCGAGCCCAATCCAAACTGTCCTCTTACACACGTAGATGAGGATTTAAGTAAGCTAGCAAATATATACAGCAAAAATCAGGGTGCCGTTAAAAGTATAGATATCTTTTCCTTGCCAGATTGGGGATTAGATCCTAGCAACCTTTTGGTTACCTTTCAGATGTTCTAATCACCAGGCCACCCGGAGCCCCTGAATGTTGATTGTGTACATTACCGAAGTCAATCGCTGCAACTATATCCAGCTCGTGTCAATGCTTCGTTTGGCAAGAGGTTTACTGGGGGTCACCGTGGTATCCATAGAGATAAAGAAATCCTGACGGGGGGGTACAGTGTCTCTCAGCCCTAATTCAAAATACCGAATGGTTTTAGAAGCAACGTGGTGTCTAGCGGTTTATCCCACCCCAGTGGTTCTGTGGGACAGGTGGTTTGGACCCTGCCTCTTTCGCTCTCGCTCTTTCTCTCTTCACCCCCTCTATTGTTTTTTCTTCACGTGTTCTGTCAGAGCTGCTGTTTTAGCCCTTTCTCTCTCCACCCCTGTCTAAAGCAGGAGTTACTCTTTGATCCCGGCTAACCTTTGATTCTCCCTGGCCTCTCAGCACCATGTTGGGAAAGCAAAACACGTTCTCCGGGACGCCGTCCGTCCGGAGGGACTTGACAGGCCTGGTGTGGCAACCAGGGTTTGGACCAATCAGCTTCCTAGGTGTTGTCAGGTTACGTCCTCGTAATTGAACATGTCTTTGCTTTCATCTTTTTTCAGAAGTCAAAATAGTCAAAATCATGATTGTGGCTAAGTCGGCATCTATGGTTTGCCCATTAAGCCAATGAAATGCAGGTGTGATATGGTATATTCCCTCACTGTGAAAAGGCATTGTTTTAGCAGAGCCCTTTGTTATTCCCCCCAGACTAACGTGGGACTTCGAGTGAGATGTTTACAAAATAATATTTCAGAAAGACTCCTACATGGAGAGTGGTTAAAAAAACTGCCTATCGCTTCTATCCCCTAACATATTTCTCTTCGCGTGCTGTTTTCTTTCTCGTTCACCGGTGTTGCTTGTATCCCTCCTCCCCCTTTCGTCTGTCAGGCCAGCTAGTTCCTCTTTGATCCAAGCACACCTCTCAGATTCACTGGCTGCCCAACCCGGCGTAAAGCGAGCACAAACACAAACATTGTGAGGAGGGCCCTGTCCTAATTAAAAATGCATCAACTATTACCCTGACCAATAGCAGGGACAGGTTGACATGGGGAATCTGAATAGGACCGAAAGAAACACACACTCATGTCCAGCCACGGAAACCAGAGTCCTGTGAAAACCAACACAATAGTCTGTGTTTTCTTTGAGAGGTCTGTCCTCCTCTCACTGTGCGGAGAGACTTCTAGAGAGATACTCGACAAGAGGTGTGTGTGTGTGTTTCTGTGTGTGTGTGTGTGTGTGTGTGTGTGTGTGTGTGTGTTTCTCTGTATATGGGCGCGCTCGGTTGTGTGTCTGTAGATGAGGGTGAAGGTCTTTCTGCTCGCCTGTGTTTGAAAGAGCCTGGGAAAGCAGGCATTGTAAGGCAGCAGCTTGGGTTACCTGGTGGCCCTATCTGTCAGCTCTGGGGGCCGGGCCGCCCTGGCAGGCACTGTCTACTGCCCCTGTGGGCGACTCACAGACCCAGCAAGACCCGGCGCTCCGACGGCCACAATAGGATCCAGTTTCCTGGCCCCCACCGGCTGATGCAGTCCACAGATAACTTTGTCTTCTTGCTTGTATCTTTTATCTCCCATCTGGGAGGCCTGCCTGGGAGCAGCGTGGTGACAACACTGAGGCCATTGTAGCGCGTCTTGTCGTGACACGGCTCCGGTTTCGGGCCGGTCAGTCAGACACCGGGAGCCCCCATCGACCGCGGGTGTGAATCACCGCCAGTGGGCAAATGCGGTGGCGTAACATGATGGTATTGTGCAACGGAGCAGAGGAGAGCAGGGCCTCATGGGTAACGCGGCGTGGTGTCAGGTTAGGGGCGGAGGTCAGCAGTGGGCCCTGATGATAGGATACCTTCTACGCTGGAAGACCTTTGGTGATTGGACCAGTTGATGCGCAGCGCTGTCGCCGGTGACAGTTTAATCTGGATGTCATGTGACTGATCTTCTCCCGTGCCCCTTCCTGGCGAACCGTTTTAACCCCACGGAAACATGAACGCCAGGCTTCCAGGTTGTCATCGTGTGGCATGACACGCTAGACTGGAGTTGCTAGAAATTTGTGGGTCACTGTCAGTACTCCACTAGCGCGGTATAGCTTCAAACCAAGAAGGCTTATGGGAGGGCAATGAGATGCTTCTCACTGAATTTCGATATCAACAGTATCCCAATTTCCTTCAGGAAAATAACTGGCATGCAAAGTATTTCAATAGGTAGGACCAAATGTCCATAGCCT
Source organism: Esox niger (assembly GCA_016801105.1). NCBI lineage: Eukaryota > Metazoa > Chordata > Actinopteri > Esociformes > Esocidae > Esox > Esox niger. The sequence goes on from JACXGJ010002973.1 coordinate 5,522, forward strand.
TTATACTGTACTGAATACCGAGCAAAATAACTAGGCATCAACCTATTTTCCATCAATCATGTATTCATAGGATATGAATGGTAATTCATCAAAATGCTATAGTCATAGTGGAAAGTAGAACGAAAATGTTTTAACCCACATGGCAAATTGACAAATGACGCAGACACATCCCCACTTAGAGGAAATATATATTTAATCAATACCTTGGAGGTGTCGACTGGAAATTGAACCGTAAATCATTGTAAAGCTACCTGTTTGTTCTCTGTCGCTAGTATGTGTGTAGAAAAGGGGGTAGGAAACGTGTCCCAGAGCTTTAATCGCCACGTTTGGAGGTTCAGAGTGCCTTTTTAGACAACATCCATCTTTGTCCATCATGACAACATCCATCATGTATAATTGCTCTCCCTCACAAGAAGTCAACAAAACCTTGATTTTTTAAACATTTTCATAGGATTCTGGTTGTAGTGGTGCAATGTACTCTACTGGAGGACAGTATCTTTCAGACTAGGTGTTTGTTATTTTGTTAGTGGTATATACCATATTCTGGACCACTGTTTGGTTTTCATTGTCTCCCTAATGTATGTTTGAGAGTAAATATTCCCTTATATGTTAGATTACTTTTATTTGTGAATGCACGTTATAGGGTCATGTAAAAGAATGTATTCAAATTAAATTGTAGATAATATCAGTTATATTAGCTTTGTCTGAATTGAGGCTTAGGAAAAAGTGGTTTCTGAGAAAACGGACATTCTGTCCCTTTCGAGTGGTGGTTATAAAACATTTGACTAATGACGGGAGCGTCAACATTGAACCCAAAGAGGCTGCCCTGCAAGCTGAGAAGACTGGGAGCTCCTGGGCTGTTAGCGTCACCCAATCCCTCACCACTGGACTGTGCTAGTTCGCTAACCCTATTAGCTTGCACTTTGCTAATGGCGTTAAAAAATACAACGAGGGATTGCCGAGGGGCGGGTGGGGGCATGATACACTTAACTCCGGAGTGGATGGCATCGTTATCATTTTAATTTAGCTTTGATCCCTCCATTGCCTTTCCCTATGCCTGACAAAGAGCCTGCAAGAAACTTGATCTGAACAAATAGGAAAACAGTGCTCGTTTGTTTCCCATTTTCCATTGTCCATTTTGTTGTAGGTGTGTGCAGACTTTGTGAGGGCCTGCGTGTCTGTGTACGTGTTAATCGTATGTCTCTAGTTGTGTTGTCGCCTGAACCAGATTGGCTTTGCCATTCATGACCTGTTAGTTGGCGTGATGTCTCTGTCTGACAGCAAGACAACATTGTGTCGATATAGAGATCCGCAGGACATCAATCTCACAACAGGCAGACCCCCTTGAAGACAGGACACCTATGTTCACCTCCTCCTCTTCTTCCATGATATTCAACTTCATCTGGTAAACTGCCATGAAATCCCACTTTTTGTCAAACTCATTTGTAAAAATGAATACATGCGCGTTAGATTTGGTGGGGGTTGATTTCTGAACCCCCTGTATGTTTTTTGTTCTCCATCATAACGTCACACACTAGAATGTCTTCAGAAGATTGGGAAAATGTTTGGACAAAATACAAGGATTATAATTTTGGCTTGAATTGTTATTAATCAAGACTACTCTGTCAGTCAAATTGTGATCTGGGATTTGGATCAAAAGAAATTCCAACCACTTTGCTCAAAACCAAAACCTACAGCCGATAGCCAAAACTAATTATGCTATTTGTGGGGCCTGGAACTCAGAGCTTCATTTAATGTATAATATGTTTGAGTTCATTCGCAAATGTCATTGATGAACAATATTAGATAGCGTGTTTGGTTAGAAACATCTTGACATGAATTCAGTAGAACAGATACCATCTTGTCCCTACCAAGGCTAGAAAATGTCAAATATCTGGTTTGCTGTCAAGTTCTTTTGCTAGCTTAAAGCCTCATAAATCAACAAAACACTGGATCTAGTGAAGTCCTTCCATGGGCCTTGCACCAACAGCTGTGATACTTCATCTTAACTTAAGCTTTTGACAGATACCTCATGTTTTTTCCTAAACAAATGACTCAAAGTGGTCTTGATTACTTGGTGTTTTCTCTTTGTCTTAATAATCTATACATCTACAACAGAAATGTATACAGTACAAAGCCTCTTGGTTGGTTTATGTACGGTAGAATTAAGTCATTCTAAAATTTGAAACTAGTTTGTGTATGGAATGTAATCCTTTGTGGTTTCTGTGTCCAAACTTCAGAGCATGTATTGGCAGGGGTTTAACCGCAGGCCGTTTTCTTCTTGATGAAATGGTCTTTTGGGCCGGAACGTAATTCTGAAGCATTTTTCCTGTTCAAATTGACTCAAGACATTCAAAAAGATATTGTATTTCACAGGAACTAAATCATCAAATAAAATAATTGTAAACCTTAATCATGTTTTATACACATTTACAAATCTTGTTTTTTATTTATTGGTATATTGTTTAATTATTTCCAATTTAATTAATGAAATAAGCTAATGAATTAATTTAATTATAATTATAATTATAATTTAGCCTTCAGGCTTCCAGCTGAAAATCCTAGCTAAAAAGTATGTTTTCCCCCCAAAAAATGTACTATCTTAAATGGTTAAACCTGACTAGTAGACGACTAAAATATTGTGATCAGCTACTCTTGCAATCAGTTGGTACGGTGATTGAGTGTGAAGCTCTATGATCTTTGAGTTCAAGGTTATTGAAACCCCAGCACCTAAACTCACAACCTCAGGAATATCCAATGACTGGGGCTGCTTGTATAAAGTCTTGCTACTTTCTCCCTCTAGTCATCTTAAATAGATGACTGATTCCTGGGGATCGGTAACTCACATAACTACAAAGAAGGAGCAAACATGTGGGCAGAATGCCGTGGGCTGAACAGCTATACAATATAATAATAATATAATAATACCAGATAACCATGATATAATACCCTTTAACTATAATATATTAACACCATATTACCATAATATAATAATGCCAGGTAACAATAATATACTGTAATAATACCTTATAACAATAATATAATGATACCATTTAACTACAATATATTAATGCCTTATAACAATAATATATAAATCCCAGCTAACCATGATATAATATGATTTAACTATAATATATTAACACCATATTACCATAATTTAATTATACCATGTGACATTACTATACTGTAATAATACCATATAAATAATATAATAATACCATTTAACTATAACATAATAATACCATATAACTGTAATATAATAATAGCATGTAACAATAATATATTCTAATAATACCATATTACAATAAAATTATCATACCATTTAACAATAATATATTAATGCCATATAACCATAATATAATAATATCAGATAACCATGATTTAATACCATTTAACTATAATTTATTAACACCGTATCACCATAATATAATAATACCATGTGACATTAATATACTTTAATAATAGCTTATAACAATAATATAATGATACCATTTAATATATGAATGCCTTAATAGCATATAGCCGTAATATAATACAATTTAACTATAATATAATAATGCCATATAACTAACAATATAGTAAGGCCATATAACGTTAAATAAACGTCAGACTTGACCATGCAAACACATACAAACGAATCGTCCCGGCACAACCAGTCTGAGAATACAAACGAATCGTCCCGGCACAACCAGTCTGAGAATACAAACGAATCGTCCCGGCACAACCAGTCTGAGAATACAAACGCATTGTCCCGGCACAACCAGTCCGAGAATACAAACGAATCGTCCCGGCACAACCAGTCTGAGAATACTAACGTACTGTCCCGGTACAACTGCTCTGAGAATACAAACGTACTCTCCTGTTACAGCAGCTCTGAAAATACACTGCACATTTGATTTTTTCAGTGCATCTGTTCTGTTGTTGATTTACGGATTTGTGTAAACATTCAGTAACCAGTGTTGTATGAGAGTGTAAGTTGTGTTGTTTCATTTTTATTCTCGGATTAAAATATTTCTCTTACAACCAAGTCCAGTGTGATCGCGTTATAGGTGTATTTTTATAGTATTGTTAAAAATATTCTATGTTCTTGCATGTTTATTGGTTATTGACTAAGTTTGAATAAAATGTTTCTTAACAACCCAGTTTGTGCCACACTTTCATCCATTTCTGAATGGTGTTTGTTTTTCCTTTGGTAATTTCCTCACAATGTTCTTAAGCCCAAAAGGTGGCAGGTTGTTGGTGAACAGTTGGCTGGAATATTTAGGAATAACACTGTCAAACACTCTTTATCTGACATGCAGAGTGGCAAATGTTTGTAAACTTCATTATAATATCCAGGCTTTTCAGAAATACTGTTTGGAAGATTCCTGGAGATGGAAGGGAATCAGCAGGGGATCTGGAATTCTTTTAACCAAGATCAACATCATTGGTGTAAACCAGCTATTAAAGAAATTGAGGAAATCATTTCACAAGTTTTCCCACAAAATAATTAAGAAAAATTAAGAATGTGGCTGAATGTAGTTGCCTTTTGCTTGTATCAGCTATATGCACTTCTTAGTATAACAATAACCAAATGAGTTGTTATTGAATTACACTAAATGTGATAAAATGTAACAATGTCAGCACTCCGGAAATTGTTAATTTAAACATTGTCAACGTTAATTCACAAGATTTGCCGTGAAGTTTTTGGAGGTACTTCGAGTAGCTTGTTGACAATGAAAGTACCAAACTGATCATGTTTATCTTTATTTAACCTATATTCACTCGTTATCAACTGTCCTTAGTCAAGCTTCGCAGCCCAATTTATTTAGGCTCGAAATAAATTTAAGGTTAATGTACATTCAACGTTAAAGTCCTGTATCTCAGTTGCTGCTTAAAGTTAACATGTGATCCGTGCAGCTTCCTTTGGAGTCTCCTGGTGAAGTACTAAACACAGTTGTACAGGAGCTTAACGAGTGTTCCAAATGCCAACGCTACCCCTATTACGAGCATTGCAAGACATAAACCCCTCGTTGTAAGAGCACACAAACCTCCCCGTCGAAACCACCACCTTCTTAGTTGAGCAGTGGTGGGGTGAGTTAGTTTCCCTAACAAGGCACAACAGAAAAAGCGCTGGACAGAGCGGGTGGTGGCGGTGAATTAGCGGGAGTGTAATTTATCACGCCTCTGCCAATACCCATCCCCTTTGATCTGCACCCCATCTGCGAGGGATGCGCCCAGCGTTTGGGAAGAGCGCTCACTTTCTTTTTCCAATTATTCCCAAGCGGAGGGGGTATTGATGGAACTCTGTGGGCTAAAGAAGAGTAGGCCTCCGTGGTCTTGAAAGGCATGGATTGCATTTGCCATTTAACTGCTACTTAGCCCTAAATCACCTGTGTTTGGCCTGAAGTGATTCACTGGCAGGTGGGAGATGCTACCTCTTTGTGTGTGTGTGTGTGTGTGTGTGTGTGTGTCTGGTTGTCAGTGGTCTCTCTTCTAAGGTGTGTGTGTGCTCAAGCATCTCCAATTAGTCTTCATTCCCCCTCCTCCCTCCTCCCGACCCCCCCTCCCCCGTGCAGACCACTCCAGGCTTTTCGATTGCACAAACTGTCACAGATGTGCTCTTGTTTTTCAGCGTTCAGTGTTGTTGTTGTCGCTCCGTGCTGTTGCGAGCAGTGTTGGGGGATGGAGGGACGGCGGGTTTTTGTGGAGAAGATAAATAGTTTGCCATCGGATGAAGTGTAATTATTCCTCCCTTGTCTGGGGTGTGAAATAAAATAAGAGGGAACCTGGTTTCTCTCAGCAGATGCCAGCAGGTACGCAGAAGGAGTGTCGTCTCATTTAGTGGCCAAGACTCATTGCTTTCACAATTATCACGGCGCTGGAGGTGGGAGCTCACCGTGCAAGCAGCACCGAGGGAAAACAGGAAGACAGGATTGGATGAAGGACGAGTAAAGGAGCACTAAGATACCTCCCCTGGTGGCAGTGTGTTGTGTTTTAGGTTTCTGTGATAATTAGGCGTTCTCGCATTCTTCCTCTTTGGGGTAGCTTTCACTTGACGCTCGTGATGCGATTTCATGAACGCCCTTTTGAACGTGTCATAACCTGTTGTAAGATGTCATAGCGACTATTAACAACTGTGCTAATAGCAAACCGTCATAACACTGTTGTGTGGAACACAGTTGAAAACATTTCAATATTTACCATTTCATGTGTCATTGGAGCTGCAGAATGTTGTAGTGAGCTGTCATAGCGTGTTATGATTTACCACAGCTTATTATGATGGCCGTGTTGTTATGCCGGTAATTTGTGTAGCTGGTTGGCTAGCTGTTGGACTGGCTGCATCAGTCATTTAGTTCTCCGAGCCACGGGAACCTCCTCTCTTCACTTTATTAGTGATTTGATATTAGTGCAATGCTAGGTGTTTAACCACATCCAATGCCATTTACCAATATGTTACAGGCCCTGTATGTTTTGGCTACGTTTGTGTCACAAGCTCCCTATCATTCATCATCATTGATTCCTCAGGTGTGTTAGTGTTGACTCTCAATGAATCTGATTGGGATTGCATTTACACTATTTCTGCTATTTGGAGTTTCTCTGCTGAAACGAGGTTTCACGGTGTGAGTTGGCACTCTTTTAGAACCGACACAGACATGGAAATGCAATTAGCGTACGAGGCAGTGAGAGAGAGAGAGAGAGAGAGAGAGAGAGAGAGAGAGAGAGAGAGGGGAGCTGAGAATAGTGCTCCCTCCTCTCTTGGGCCTTATGCAGCAGAGCATCGTGGGTAAACAAGGACACCATGTTAAGAGAGGGCGGATTGAAACACTGTCTCATGGTTAATTCAAGACATGTTGAAGGTGCAGCACAGTGCACATAATTATAGCCCCCACTCCCCCCCCCACACACACACACACACACACACTATAAACAAACACAACCCAAACACACCCACACACACACACACACACACAGAGGTACACAGACACATTATAAACAAACACACACACACACACACACAGAGGTACACAGACACGTTATAATCACACAGCCCAAACACATGCACACACACACACACACAGACATGCACAGACCAGACACACACACAGAGACACACACAGCCTAAACACAAACACCCTGCCCAACCACATACACACACAGTACAAACATTATATTTATATTTATATATATATATATATATATATATATATATATATATATATATACACTCTATGCACATACAGATACCCTCTGTACACCCAGTACACATTTATACATATCCCTGCTGGTCCATCTACAATCAAACTACATGGAGGGACACACACAGAGATGGAGAGAGAGAGAGAGAGAGAGAGAAGGGAAAAGAAAGGGAGGAAAGATGTGGAGGTAGAAAGGTAGAGAGATGTAGAGATAGAAGGATTTGTGGAGGTATTTCCATCTTTCCATACGCTCCCACCCCAGAGATGTCCTCCCCTCCCTGAAAATCATTCCACTCTTGTTTGTTTGTTTTTGTTTTGCCGCGGCGCTTTTCCTCCACGTTGGCCGAACATCGACTGGAGGTTAAGTTTGTGTAAACGCCTCGATAGGAAAATTGCTCCACGCCGAGTTGAAATAACAGGCCGAAATTACAGAGAGATGTCGGGGCAAACAGGGAGTGGGCCCGGGGAGGGGGGGGGGGGCTGTCTGTGCGTCTGCCCGACACAAAGAACAATAAACACGTTCCACATGCCGAGAGGTGGGCTCCACATGCCGTGAGGCGGGCTCCACAAGCCGTGAGGCGGGCTCCACTCGCCGAGAGGCGGGCTCCACTCGCCGAGAGGCGGGCTCCACTCGCCGAGAGGCGGGCTCCACTCGCCGAGAGGCGGGCTCCAGTTGCCGAGAGGCGGGCTCCACATGCGAGCCGGAGGACTAACACTTGGAAATGGCTTCCAGACAGAGGACTTGGCTGGCGCACAAAGGACCATTCTCGCCTGTCACCCCAGTGCTGCATCCGCTCCTGTCCCATACACTATCCCCGCCCCCAGCCTCCGTCATCACCTTCCCGCCGGCCCCACCTCCAGCCGTCCAGCTCATTTAGTTGGAATAACAGGGAGACTACAACTTTGGGACTTTTCTTTAACTCTCGACTGAAATCGCTAATGCTAAAGTGCTTGCGTTGGATTCACACCAGAAAATGAGTGTGACTGCTGTAGCCAGGTCCTGGGTTGGATGTAGTTGCTGCGGCGACAGCACTGCCAGATCATATGGAAAGTGCTATAGAAGTTCAATTAGTTCTAATTATTATTAATAATATCATAGCCTCACACCAGGGCTCCAACGTAATGATATGACATGAGGATGAAAAATGGGTTTGAAGTATTTCAAACACTTGTGTCAAGTTATTAAGTCCATTTGTTTGTATAAAGTAAACTTGCCCAGGTCATTGGTTAATTGCAGAGTAAATTTCTCTGTTTGCTTTAACTTTGTGTCAACAATGGAGGGGCGACCGGCAGAGGTAAAAAAAAAAAAGAAAAGAAAAATAACATTATACCGGTCTTGGCAATCTCCAGACAACCTATCCCCACATTTGCCAACAGCTACACGACGTGACTGTTGCGTTTTTGGGGTCTTGAAATACTAGAACAATTGCTACAAAGGAATTCATGGGAGGTGTGAATGTATGAATGGCTATAAGGCTCCAACAGATCTGCACCAAGATTTGTGTCATCATTAAAGGGCCATGAAATGTGGCTGTATGGGGTTACTCTGGATACTCCTGCGAGGAAGGTTCCCCCCTATAAATGCCCCCCCCCCACACCCGTGTTCCACTCTGGACCTGACCGTGATTTATTCGGCCCGGCCGGTGGTTTGTCTTGTAAATTGTGTTCCGCAGACAAACAAGCAGCTGGAGTTCTCTGTCACGGGGTCGAGCAGGTGGCATGAGGAGCACGTTTTCTCTTTTCTTTTTTGCCATGTGGGTTAACTGTTCTGCAGGCAGGGAGGGAGTGATGGATAAGGGAAAGAATGCTGGGAGGCTAAAGGTCTGTCCTGTACTTTACCCTCGCTTTTTTCATTCTTCACACCCTTCATCCCATTGGTCCAGATATTGACAGGAAGTTATGTTACGATTGGTCACGTTTTGTCTTTTGCGTTTTACAACGCCGTCACCTGTAATGATTTTTTCACAAAGTCATATCATGGTTTTTAATGGTAATGGCCGATAGTATCTTCTGAGACATTTTGAAAGTCACAATGGCCATCTTCTATGTATTCGAAACATGAAACAATCACTGTGAAACAATTAATGTATGGAGCCCCAATTTGCATACCAGTGAAAGTAATTTTTAAAGAGATGTGATTGAACTTTTATCCCTTTAAGGTGTAAGAGGAGTTATATAATTCATTGTACATAATAAAGCATTCAAACTCATCTGCATCCTCCTGAAGACTCAGAATAGTGTTCAAAATGGCGCATGCTTTAGGTGGGTATCCTTAGTTTTGACATATTCCTTTTGCAGACACCTTCTTCCTGCTGCCTGGCCTTCAAAAGCAGAGAGTGTGGCAAACATGTTACGCCTGAAGTCATAGAGCGGCCCATTTTAACCAGACTGTGCAATCCAGCCTGACAAGACTGTAAATCAAATTGGTCTTCAAAAAACTATGCAAGAAACCCAGGCCACTTTAAAAGACCAGTCCTTCTAAATCACCCAGTTATAAACACTTTATAATACACTTATAAACATTTGTGCTGATGAATTACAGTGCTGTGGGGGTTTGTAGGAGGTCAGTCGAACCGGGAGTCCAGGAACTAGCCCAATCTTTTTTTCTTAATCTAAGATATGTTGATCAATCATCAACACGTGTGTCAGGTCTCAGAGAAATGGCATTGGCGGTTAAGACTATTGCCATTCTCCGTGTTGGACTGTGGGCTGTTAGAATGCAGTGAGGACTTGTTCGGGTGTAGAAGGAAAGGGTCGGGCACTAGTCCTGGTTAACGTCTGACAGGAGTTAACAGTAACCAGGATGTGAAATTTGCTTCTGGTAATGTCAGTAGATCGGGGGTGGGGCTTTGGCAGAAACACTAATCACCACATGTAGATGACAGTTTAGAGAGCCCAGCAGGGACAGCCCGAGTGATTGATTGCAAGACCGCAGATAGCTTGCAAGCATTAGCTCTCCCTTACACACACACACACACACGGGCAGACACGGCACCCCTCCGGCCTCCTCCGTATTGATATTTGGGATGTGTCATGATGTCCTTAAGCCCCTCCCATCCGACAGCTCAACGAGGCTATTACTAACAACGTGTCACAGAGCTCAGTCATGAACCGAGAGCTGCCGCGCCGCTACATCCAAACCTTCTTCCATCTGCGTCTAACGAGGGCGGTGCTGCCGGAATGACGGGAAGCGAGCTGGAGAACGCTTGGCCATTATTGATTTATCCAGACATAATGCACTACTTGATTCCTCGACGCTAAATGGAAGCTCGCGAACGGAAAGAAAATATGCGGAGGCCAATAGGAGGCATCCATTTAAGGCCCTGATAACGTGTTTCATGGAAAGAGAATTACAGACCACAGGTTTGATATCAGCAGCACGGCCTTGAGAGGGTTTTTCTAGTCCCTCAGTGGTTACCGCGTATTTACCCAGCCGCCGCCTGATTGGACAAGTGGAGTAACACGGAAGTGGGACACGTACGTTTTTCCAATACCCTCCTAAAATGTAACGCTTGTGAAATTAGGGTGCAAAGAAGGGGAGCGTGACGGTAGTAGTCCCAGGTTGTACCCCCCGTTTCATACATCAGGCCTCAGGCGGCTGACACACTTACATAAGCGCTGCGGTCCACAATGAAAGGCCAGATGTGGAGTTATTCCTCTCACTGCTCTCGCTAGGAGATAATCTGAAACGCGGGGGCTGTGGCGACTCATTCCTTATTTAGATTCCCTTTTTGCGGGAGTGGAGAGCGGGAGGAGGAGAGAATGGGGAGTAGAAGGAAAAGGCAGGAGGAGTAGGGGGCGAAGGGAGAGGGAGTAGGGATATGAAAGGCGGGGACGACGGGTGAGAAGAGGAGCCAGGAAGGTTGGGTAGTAGAGGAGTGCTGTGGTGAGGTGGGGGGGGGGAGGCGCATGCTCCCACCATGGAGTCCCTGCCGTCGGGTACAACGGGTATGATGGCCGGAGAAGAAAGGGGCACACCTGGGGTTGATCTCTGGTCTGGTGCGATAAGCAGCCGGGGCAGCAGAGGGCGTGTGGTGGGCGGGGGCAGGGTGTGTGGCAGAAGGGGGGGGGCACCTCACAATGCTGTGGCGAGGCAGGAGGGGGGGGGGGGCTGTGGACGGGGACACTCACACAGCAGCTGGCCTTGGACCCTTCTGAAACTAATTCCACCCCCCCAGATTAGCTGTCATCTGATGCCATGCCTACTTCTAACCCCCCCTCCCTGCCCTCCCGGTAGCCCCTCTGCGCCCTCACATCACTGTGAGCCAATGAGCTACTGGCGGTCTTCCACCAACACGGCTGGTGTTTGTGCGTTGGTTTATCGCAACAAGGCGCAAAATGGCCTCCCTACCCCGACACCCCAACCGCTGTGAGGGATTATGGGATCTCACTCATGGAGAATCTTGTTCATGGCGCAAATGATAAGAACAAGAATGAGTTGAGGGAGATGTGAGGCGTCCATGGGGGTGGTGACTTTTTTGGGGGTCGGTGTGTGACACCTCTTGAGTTGGCTTCAGAGTTTGTGTAACTAATTGGAAAACACTGTGAAGTACAGTTCACTCACCAACACCAGACTTCACTTTTTGAACACACTTGATTAGACAGGCAACAAAATGCTGATATTTTTTAAACCATAATTATTATTTTGACAAAATTGCTCTAAAGAAAGGCTTTGAGATGTGATTTTTAGGACTAACAAGTAAGGAAAAAAATATGAGAATTGTGCAGGCTGTATAAAAGCTACCTATGTAAAAAGAAAAATGTTTAGGATCATCTCAGAGATTTGAATATGTGATTCTGTTAATTATCTATTGGGATTTGGAACAGGCAGTTGGATGCAGTCCTAAATTCACGACATCAGGTCTAGGAACCGATATGTTAACAGTTACAATGAGTATGAAAGCGTTTTGGATCTTCTAAGCCAGAACGCACTTTGCATTGCTTTCACATTATTTTAACGAGTGGAAAAGATAAAACCTGGGACCACTGCAGGGAAGAAGAAACAGTCACAGTAACAGTGGCTTCTGAATGGATGACAAAGGATCCCTGTTAAATGGGAATGGGTTTGAGCCAGTCCAAGGACTAGGGTGGGAAAATGTGGAGATGGAACAATATAATTTTCTGGGCCCTGATTTGTGCTGTTAGATTCTGTGTACTTTTGATCTGATTCATGAACAAAATCATAAAACCTGGAAAGTCAGGTGGGGCTTTGTTATTAAAATGAGTCCAATACGTTGATCTTTAGGTCTTACGTGTTCTCCAAGTAATCTAAAGATAGAAACAGTTTTTTTATGCCAGAACATATAGGAAACGTTTAGGGATTATATGGATAATCATTGGTCCTCAGGCCACTGAACAGACCATAATTCTCCAATCTTATTATTTTAAAGTGTGACAGGATGTATGGACAGGAAGTATGGACAGGATGTATGGATGGGATGTGTGGACAGGAAGTATGGACAGGAAGTATGGACAGGAAGCGTGGACAGGATGTGTGGACAGGATGTGTGGACAGGATGTGTGGACAGGATGTGTGGACAGGATGCAAGGACAGGATGTGTGGACAGGGTGTGTGGACAGGATGTATGGACATGGTGTTTGCACAGAATGTATGGACAGGGTGTGTGGACAGGATGTATGGACATGGTGTCTGGATAGGATGTATGGACATGGTGTTTGCACAGGATGTGTGGACAGGATGTGTGGGGCCCATCAGTAATGGGCATCACATGTCCCACCTATTGTCCTTTGATCAGCTATCAATCTATCAGCACATGCATTAAGTGTTAAGCTTTTCATGCCCATGATCTCACAGAGCCGCTGCGTTTCAGCAGGGCCCGTGTGAGGGACTTAACGGCCGTGGCAGTGTTGGAGGTCCAGCTCCCTGTAAACTCACATGCAGGGCCACTCTCTGGGATTCACCACCTCAGGGTCAGATCTGTGCCATTGTGCAGGTGTTCAATTTGTATTGAAATTGCCCCTGAGCTGCAAACTCATTTGTCCAGAGCTGGGTGAGAGCCAGGGCTCTGTGAAAGAGCTTAATGAAGCTGCTCTCACTCTTCAAACCCCTGTCAATCTCCAGCCACTACTCCTCCTCCTCCTCCGTTCATCTTCCCATCCTCCTCACCCAGCTCCTTAGAGACTTCGCACTATGCAGTGAGGTGTCCACTAGATTCCACCGCTGCAAAGTCAGATTCTACAGCCACGGAGTCAGATCACGTCTACATTTGCGTTTTTGGGTTTTAACGAAACCGTATGATTATGGTCAGGTTTAAAATGACTTGTCAACTGGACACGTTATGGAAAATGACTGGGATTATGGCTGTCGATTTATAAGCCAGTGACCACCGTGTTACGCATTCTCTGTACCTACAGTAAGTCCTGGGATAGTGTGTACGCTGGGCCTGTGTTTTGATTTTATTCACGTTATTTTGTAGGCAACCGTGCATTCAGGGTCATTCGGCCCGGTCCATCAGAGGCCAAGAAATGGCTTCATCGGCACAACATTAAATTTGCTATGTCACACCTCTCCCCGCAGCGACTGCTTTACCGCTTAAGTCCGTATGACGTGTTTAATGCTCTGTTTACATGACACCCGGTGTTAACAGCCTCCGTGTCGCGTGCAGGTTTCACTACGGGGAGTACACTGTGGAAGTGGCCATCAACGACTACCTGGATATTTACTGCCCCCACTACGAGGACCCTCTGCCCCAGGAGCGCATGGAGCGCTACATCCTTTTCATGGTCAACTACGACGGCTACACCACCTGCGACCACCGGATGAAGGGCTTCAAGCGCTGGGAGTGCAACCGGCCCCAGAGCCCCAACGGGCCCCTCAAGTTCTCTGAGAAGTTCCAGCTCTTCACCCCCTTCTCACTGGGCTTCGAGTTTCGGCCGGGCCACGAGTACTACTATATTTGTGAGTGGAAAAGCACACACGCGCATGCGCGCGCACACACACAAACACAATAACACATGCCCTGTTTGCAAAATGTTTGTTATTTGGCTGATCATCAAGAACTTGCCAATTTGTTTGGTCAGTTTAGCTGGGTTAGCGGTAGCAGGTTAGCGTTAGCAGGAAATGGGCTCCTCGGCACCTGGATAATGAAATGCTTCTAACCTGATGGGTCATATGGCCCAGGAGCACTGATCTAATTGGTCCTTACCTTCACAGGGTGATCTAATTGGTTATTAGCTACAGACTGCATTCAAGTCAGGACCGCCAAACTGTGCTTGCTAGTGTAGTAGGAGTCACATTAGCCAATATATGTACATCTCAGTTAGAACAAATAGGCAGACGCTATTTGATTCAACATCAAAATGCTTGTGTCCAGAAGTATGGGCCACGGTGCTCAAAACAAAATATTGTAGAAATGATATACTAACCCCCCACTGACCACATTAGACAGATCACAGCTGTGACCTGTGGAGAATATTCAGCGCTGTGAACATATCACTCTTCAGTCAGTCCAAATGGACACCAGGAGAAAGTCAGCTGGATCATATCTGTTTGTTGTTTTAAGGGAGATTGTGTCCCATTTGGTGGGAAACAGATGCGGAGAAGGATGCAGCCATAACATCACTCGTGGTCTAATGAATAGGCTTTCCTTTGTGGTTTCATTTGGCTGCCATGCTTGGTCTTGTGCTAGTGCCAAGGTGAGGCACCCAGACTGTAGAGTGGAGCGCAGACTGGCCGGCATCAACACCCACACCTCCTCACATGCTCAGGGACGTAACAGTTGGGGCCAGGTAGTTATTGCAAGTAATTCGGTATCTGTGAGTAGCAGCCGATGCCAAATGTTTCCTTGCGCTAATTGATTTGACAAAATGCACAGTAGTTACAAGGCCGGGCCAATGTAATGTAGCATACGTGCTGTTACCAATCACAACCTTCAACGGTCAGACCAGAGGGGAACCCGGACAAACCGTTTATCTCCGGCATCTGGTTGACTTCTTCATCCGTATGTTTTTTTGGCCCTGGCTTCATTCAGCGTGGCACCCTGGCACGCGTCGTCCCTCCCCCGGTGAGGGAAATGTCAATTTGTCAAATGGCAAGCGAGCTATTAGCCGGGTCCTTACCTTCACAGGGTGAGATCTGTGCCGAACCAGTTACCGGCGCTCTCACGCGGAACGCTTCAGATTATGCTGATTGGTGAAATCATATTTAGCGAAGGGAACCTGATTGGGGTAATTGTGTCCTTCTGCCATCGGACTGCGGTCATTAGGATGTCGGGTGGGGTGGGGGGTGGGAGGTGGGGGGTGGGAGGTGGGAGGGGGCGTGCGGCGCTGAAACGCATTAGCGTTGCAGCCTGTTGGATATGGCCACGGCGACGTGCCCTTCAGACAGTCCTGACACTTTGTGAAACGGACGCCCCGCGTTTCCGCGGTCTCCGAGGTCGCGGCGCGCACGCTCTGCCCCTTCTCGTGCGGTGGGCTCGTCCCCCTCCGCGGTCCATCTCTGGTGCGGACCATCCGTGCGCATGACAGGACAGGGGTGGGTTTGCCAGGGTGCATCTATCCCTGTCCTGCTAATGGACCTCTGAAAGGTGTCCTTTGGCCTGGTAAGACAGCCCCTGCTGTGTCCAGGCAGCAGAAAGTCTCAGGGCGCCTTGCTGGATGCATAATGAAGCCATTTCTGATTTTATTTGCCTTCACATTGTTTACGCCCCCCGCCCGTCCCTTCACGAACAGAGGAAAAACTTTAGAGAACTAGAGAAAAGGGTTAATGGAATGGTTCCCTCAATAATGCTCATTACCTGGTTTGTGATGTGGCTTTGTGTTACCCTCTGTGTGACCCCAGTTACCCCAGAAGAGACCACACTACTCCGTGACACTAAGCAATTTGAACCCCTAGAAAAGACAGGCCCAAGACAAACGTTACACCTCAGATTGATTCAGCACGAAGCACATGAAAGGAGATCAGGCGTGATCATTTTAAAGCACAGCGGTATGTATATTCCGCAGCACATCTTTTTTAGCTGTTCACTGCCATCTGTTGTTGGTAATGTCTAACTTCTTCACAAAGGCCAGATATTATTCTTAGTAACTCTATAATGTACTCAACGCTATAGTGGAACGTTATGCAACCCAACCTTTACACACTTTGTAATATTTGACTTTGTCATTTCATTTGATATTGACAGTGTTTTTTAAAATGTTTTTACAGAGGCTGCATTTCATATATTGCCCTATCTAAGGAACAGTGCTTTTGGGAGTATGTGTACTGAATGTATTCTGGCATGACTTCAGTCCAGTGCAGAAGTCTTAGGCAGCTGAATGTCAAACTAAAGTCATTTATTTGGATAGTAAGGATTTATTTGTAAATAAAAATGATAATATATGTTATATCCATTAATTTATATATTTTATATATATTTTTTGAACTAAGGCCAAGTAAATGGCCTTAGTTGGACTTTCAGATGCCTCAGACTTTTGCACTGGCCTGTATAACTCCAGTTGTGTCTGTACTCCAGAGGAGCCAGTTGTGACAGTATTTCGACAGCATCCCTGAGTGAGCATACCAAGGCCGTAGACCCGGCCAGGGCTTTGAACAAACCTGTATTGTGGAGGGTGTGTTGATGCTCAATGTTGCACCCATAAAAATGACCCCCCCCCCCCAGTTTTGCACGGCAATATACGGCACTGCTGCGCTCCTGCAGAGCACCCCTGCCCCGCCAGCCAAATGGGTATGGTGGCCGTCTCCTCGACATGTGGTATATATTTCAATGCTTATTATCCTCTGGGTGATGGAAAGGTATTTAGGTTGAGGCGAAACAGCGGAGGAGGGTGTCCAGAGGGGTGGCGCTACGTTTAAACGCGCCCCCCCCCCCAGCCAGTGGGGTGTCCCTTACCTTATTATACTCGGCAGGATGTTGTCACTCCTGGAGAGGAGGACTGGGGGGACCGAGGACTGGTGGGGGGGCAGGGGACTGGCAACAAAAAAAGAAAAGAGTTCAAAGTTAGCATTCAGTGTGCAGCGATTCTCCCGTCCTGAGCTGTTTTAATGCACTCCGCCCCACAGCTCCTGGCCCGGCCCGGCATTGTGTGGCCCTTTGTCCCTGGCAGCAGTCGGGCTGGGAAGCAGTTTGCCCCTCTATTCAGTGGCCCCTTTCCCCCCATCCCTTAGAAAATGGTTTGGCTACTACCAATATTGTAGCTGTCAAGGCCCCTGGGGTTTTAGGGCAAAGGGGATCCTTGAGAAGTCGGGGTACGGGGAGTTAGTGGGGTGACCGGGGGGCTTAGCTTGGTTATCTGTAAACAAAGGGGCACATCCATCACCCCTGACCCCCCCCCCCCCCACACACACACACACACACACACACACACATCTTACCCCAACCAGACACACACACACACACACACACATCTTACCCAACCAGACACACACACTCACACACACTTTACCCCAACCAGAATCACAAACACACAACTAAGCCCAACCAGTCACAAATATACACACACACCTTACCCAACCAGAAACACACACACACCTTACCACAATCAGACACACACACACACACATTACCCCAACCAGACACACACGCACACACACACACACATTATCCCAACCACACACACACACACACACACACACATTACCCCAACCAAACACTCACACACAAAACAAGTCTCCAGTTGGTCTCACATGGTTAGAAAATGAAGTGTAACAGAGAAATACAGGACAGATCCTTTCAGATGGTGTAATGTCATTCTCTGTGGACAAAACATGTTTCTATGCTCTCTGTTCTGGGCATTGAATACAGAGCCATTCTTTTAAGAACAACTTCCCAAAATTGTACTGCAAAACAGTGGTCACTTTGGTGTCTGATATTCGTTTTTAACAGCAAAAAAAAATGAATTTGGGGCTTTCTGAGTTAAAAGAAGAAAATTTGTCACAGAGAAATTTGGAAAGTATTTCATTCCATTCTGGAAAGAAACAACTATGCTTTTGACTGAAAAATGCTTTTCCAAGGTTAGGAATGCAGAACTATGCCACTGTCTATCTCTATATTACTTGCTGTTGTTTATTCCCAGTGATGCTATTAGCATATCAGAGGTTGCATCAAGTTGCTTGTTGTTTCTCCGCGCTGAGCCATATGGTGTGTGAGTATGCTGAGATACTTGGACCGTGAGGTAGTGGAGTTTTGTTCTTAGCACCCAGTCACCCAGTCACCCAGTCACAGTAACAGCCTGCAAAGTGATTATCGAGTGGAGCTAACATCTCAGCACATACAGCACCTGGTCGTCACGGTGATCCAAGCCTCAACCCCGGGGAAAATGTCAGAGGATCAGGGTCACGCAAGGAAACAGAGGTCAAAAACCAAAACTTGACTTGTGGCCCCAAAATTCTTCAACCAAAGATGGCCGCTGTGGTATTGCCCAGGCTATCACACAGAATTGCACCCTGTCTCCAAACTGGATTGCTTTTAAATGCGTGGATTAATTTTGCGGGGAGACTGAAAGGGTACTTAAATGACCACCTTATTGGGTCGATGGAATCTGGGTCCAATGAGCGTGGGGGATTGAATTCTAACACTCTAATGGAGCATACTGACCATCTTACCCAGGCAGCATATCATTTGAGCTATTTTCGTTGAGATATGACAAGAAAACTGCGGCTAAATGTGTTATTCATTAACAAACACATGCTTGTGTGTGTGTGTGTGTGTGTGTGTGTTTCTGTCTTTCTCTTGTTCCAGCGTCTCCACACCCTAACCTTGTTGGGAAACCCTGCTTGAAGTTGAAAGTCTATGTCAAGCCCACAAGTGAGTATTTTCCTTCCTATCCAGTCTTTAGGGAATGTCAGAGTGAAATTGCTTACACTTCATTTTGGATACACTGGCCTTTGTTCATAATAAAAACCTATTTCTTCTTTTTTAACTTTGCCAATAACTTTGCCATGTTAAGAATGGGTGTAGTCAGCAAAAGAGACACTATGAAGAATTTTATAAAGTTCCACTGCCCTCCATCACACCCAGTGCATATTATATTTCTGTAGAGACATCCATATGTATTCACATCTAGAAATAAATGTAAATGTGTTAACTTACTATGCAGATGCTTCAAAGTTTCACAAACCACAGTGCAGTTTTTCATTCAGTTTTCACAAGACGAGCCCCAGTATTTTGAGAGTACTCATCCGTTAAATGTATGAACTCTGGTACTAGTTCTTCACGGAAACATTTCACAGATCTCTCATTGTGGATCCACACCAGTCTGTGCAAGGCAGGCGAGCGGGAGGAGAACCCGCGGGTCAGGGCCTGCAAGGCCTTCTGCTTGGTGATTGATGAGGCCCGGCCTCTGTTCCATCTCTGTCTTTACTCAGCACACTATCATCCACACAGATGTTGCACTGCTTAGATTCCCAGGCCTGTTGAGCTAAACCACTAGGACTCCGGCTCGCAACACACCCCCACATGGACACACAACACACACCCGTACACACACACACACACACACACACACACACACACAGGCATGTCGCAGCCACTGCCTTCAGGACACAGTCTGGTGGAAATAATTCATCTGACAAGGGCCAGATAACAATCCAAACCATGACCTGCGACTGGTCATCGTTCATCAAAGCCGGGTGCCGTGGTGTCCCGCACGAGTCTGTCGCAGCCGGTTTAACGTGTCACAGGAGCGGCGGGCTGCAGAGGCGGGTACAGGAAGTAAACACGGGGTTTCAAAGTTGACTTAACCTCGGACCAGCTTCGGCGCGAGGTGACATTCTCCACTGCTCTTAAAAATGACAACTTGATGTATTGGCGCTCCTTAGGCTGCGCTGTAGCGTTATACACGCGCAATGTGCTTACGTTCCAGAACCGTACGGGTCACTGTGGAGGGACTGGGAGCACTCGGCCTGCGTATATCATCCTGGGTTTTTTTACTGTTAAAGGTATCACGGCGAGAGCAGACACGGCCAGTTAAAGTCCGAAGAAAGAGTTTCCCACCTGCAGATGTGCGTTCGGTTCCGACTCAGAAGGCATTCATTCAGTTCAAGCTATTTGTACAAAGCCTTTGGAGAAAAGGAAAGGAATTAAACCCCCTTCACAGTTCACACTACTGTGTCAATATTTGGAACAGTGTCACTTGCCAAGTAATATCCCTGAGCTCGAGTTTGGGGATTTTCATTTCCAAGTTTAACCCGACTAGTTGCGTCATTCCATTATCTCTGTGTAATTGCGAATAAACATGTTAGAGATTATCAATTTCACTGGGCAGTTAAAAAACAATTATATGTCAATTGAAAGTCATACATTTTGTCTATTGTACAACGTTTCAATTGTTGGTTTCCTTCTGTGTCACGGCTTATTAATATTGTAACATTTTCGGTCTCTTTTTCCTCTCTGAGCGGTATAGTGGAATTGCATCATTGAGACATAGTATTTTAGAACATAATAAAAAAATAAATGGTATAATATCATAGAATATATGACAGTGTTAAAGAATTTCACTTTTGTTCAACTTCATGATAGACAGTTCCTCAAACTGATTCAGTCTTCCTTCAACAACAGTCCCTAACTTTAACCGACTCTACCGAAATGAATTGAAAGACATATTTTCAACGTATGTCCTTTGTTCAGTAGGGAGCCACATCCTGTTAAATCAGTGAAAGTAATGATGGTGTATTAGGATTTTGCCAACATATTGGAAGTTACCTTCAACACTTTCACTTCCGTGCAGCCACTAAGAGTAGATCTATCTGGACTTCAAACAGCTCTCAAATTTTGGATTACCTGACTAGACAATAGTAGACTTTCTCCATTCTGCCAAAAGACACGGGGGTTAACCCTCATCTCCCAAACAAGATTAGGATTTTACCTTCTCAGGGCAGAAGAAAATAAACAGCCACATACAAGAAACTTAGAGACAGGACTTATGGTAATGGTTTGGGCAGAGCCTGGCGTGAGGCCAAACCAGGTTGTTTTGTATAATAAAGGTTTTTAACAGACAGGTCCCAACATTCTCCACCATACTGCAATGGTAAATATGCACATATATATTTCACAGTCTTCAACCCACACAGGATCTGTCTATGGAAATGCAATTGTCAACTTCCAAGCTAATCCACACCGAAATCCACACGTAAATCTTGATTTAACCATGGAAACCAATAAATGCTTCTTTCCTCTAGTTATTCGAATAGAGAAAGAGTGATACATATTAGTACAGACTAGCTTTTGTATTAGGAGAGAATAGGGTTTGTGTGTGTGCAATCCTCCATCATAGCACCAAATGGCTTTTGGAGGACTGAAGGCCTAGTGAAATTACTCCTAGTCAATAGTTTGATGGTGATTTGATGGTGATTGTAATTTCCAAGGCAATTTAGAGATGAAAACTCAATTTAAGGAAGAATTGTTTTACAGCTTGATATTAGATTGTTCTATTCACTGAAAGTAATAGATAACTGTAATCCAAGATTAACTATAATCCAAGATGAACTATAATTCATGATGAACTGTAATCCAAGATGAACTGTAATCCAAGATGAACTGAAATTCATGATGAACTTTAATCAAAGATGAACTGTAATCCAAGATGAACTGTAATCCAAGATGAACTGTAATTCATGATGAACTTTAATCAAAGATGAACTGTTACCCAAGATGAACTGTTATTCATGATGAACTGTAATCCATGATGAACTGTAATCCAAGATGAACTGTAATCCTTGATGAACTGTAATCCATGATTCAGTTTTCCTTAAACTGCCATGATACATTTTAACTATCTTGAGCCATTTCTATCAACCATGTAAACTTACAGACATATTACTGGTTGACTTCAGCTCTTTCTGCTTTCACTTCATAAAAGAAAATTACAATTATCATATGAAAAGAGTGCGGGAAAACACATTTAGATGCCCTAATAAATGCTCATGAGCACTGCTTTCACAACTACAGGCTGAAATATAAGCAAAGCTCTGGAGTGCGCCTTTAAATAAGCTCTCTGATTTTGGAATACCTGAGTAAATATTTAAGAGTAGGTTGTTCCATCCAGCCAAAAGAGGTAAACAGATTTTAGCGCTTTATCCTCTGCTAAAAATAAACAGCCACATACCAGACGTAGGCAGAGGAATGATGGTCGTTTTTTGGACAGAGCCAGGCAAGAGCCAATGCCAGGATGTTTTGTATAAAAAAGGATTTTAATAGCAAGTGTCCCCACGTTCTACACCTACAATGTCCGAGCATGTTTAATAAAAATTTAAAAAATCCTCACATGAATTGTTGTCCGTGGACTTTTAGCTAACGGTGGCCAAGTTAGCTAAAGTTTTCAAGGTCTTTTTTAAGTTGAGGAACCATTTAATATTAAGTGTAAAATTATAGAATTTCTCCTGTTATGAATTATTAACTGAACTTATAGGAAGTTAAACAAATAGTTTTCAGCCATTGGTTGGCATACGGTTGCATAAGTGTTTTAATTTCATTAACAAAATTACCAAGTTAAGCTTTGCGCGGTACGGTTTACATGCTCTGATATATTTTGTAGTTTATTGTGATCAGTGTATACATCAATAAAGGAGTATTTAAAATCTTAAACACCAAGACTTGTACCTCAGGTGTTCCTGAAAGGTAATCCGTGCACCAGTTTAGTCCCCGCCCACTAGATCGGCTGTCACTCCGTCGACGTGACTCGTGCATTCAAGATGATTTTCCCAACGGGGACCTGTCAGGAACATGAAGTGCTCCTCACTCTGCTCTTGTCAACAGTCAAAGTGAGAGGTGTAAACAACACGGCACTTGTATGCATGACTATTGACAGAACATATCTGGGTCACGAGAAGAACACAACCAAAGGGCATCGATGTATGCTTTGAGTGTATTTGCCTTTCCCGGCGATTTAAACACAACCCAGATCCACCCAGATACCCATAGATTTGCATTGTATTCGATTTCTACCTGTTAGAACAATAACCCCTCTTACTCTCCCTCTCATTCTCTCCTCCCTCTCCCACGCTGCTCCTGTCCTCTTTCACGCTCCTCACACTCTTCTCCCCTCTCCCCTCTCTCTCTCCCTCCTCACACTCTCTTCTCTCCCCTCTCTCTCTCCCTCCTCTCACTCTCTCTCCCAGATGACTCTGTGTACGAGTCCCCGGAACCCTTCCTGACAGACGACAGCACCGGGGGCTGTTGCCTGACCGTCCCCTGCTTCTCCCTGATGTCGGCCATGTTGCTCACCCTGCTCCTGTCCTGCTCATAGCACCCCGGGCCCAATGGTCTCACCCGCCCGAAACAGCCCCTCTGCCCATCAAGCCCGACCCCATGTCCAGTCTGCCGCCTCGGAGGAGAGACACCTCCCCTGTCCCCTGTGCCACTTGCTCGTCCTCTCTTCATGCCAGTCAACCCCATCCACGGCCCCTAGACAAGCGCTGTCTGGACACTGTAAAGTTACGCTGCCCCCTCCTTCCTCTAAATAGAACTCTGCGTCCTCATGACCTCTGGCCTTTGACCCCCACCACACAACTCATGTCCATGGGGCGGTTGAGGAGAACGGCCCCGCGGGGCCGGGAAGGACACCCTTAAAGACCCACAGAGAGCTTCCTCCCAGCTACTTAGCATCTCTGGGCTGCGCGACAGGTGGGGAAGGTCTGAATGGATCTGACCACAGACTCACCTGGGTGGTCATTGGTCGACGTGACCGTTCACAGTGACAGTCTCTTCTCCACCTGGGAGCCCTCTCATGTCATCTTCATCTTCGGATTTTTTGAGTTTCCCTTTTAGTACCTGTGCTTGGTTTGCGATGCCTTGTATCCCATCTATACACGGTCATTCTTTGTTAGTGTAGTATTCCCCAGTACCCTTCTTTGTCCCGTTGACTCATGCAGTGTTAGATCACAGATGATCCTTCTGTTTTTCTCTCTCTCTTTTTCTCTTTCTATCGTTATGTCTTTCTCGCACTCTTTATCTATAACTCTCTATGTCACCCTGCCTTCATCTATCTTTTCTCTTTTT
Organism: Esox niger; assembly: GCA_016801105.1. Lineage (NCBI taxonomy): Eukaryota > Metazoa > Chordata > Actinopteri > Esociformes > Esocidae > Esox > Esox niger. The sequence goes on from JACXGJ010002973.1 coordinate 29,655, forward strand.
CTTGATTTCTCTTTCTTCTTGTGTCTCTGTCCAGTCTGTAACATCCTGGCAATTTCTAGCAGTAGCAATTCAGAGTAGACGAGGATCTTTTCTGTAAATCTGCCAAAGACGCTTGTTTAACTTTTATACCGGGGAACAGGGGGTGGGACGGTGGTGTCGTAGCTTTCCACCGCGGTTGTGAGCAGACACAGAGCTCTTTGTAAGACCCTCCGAATCATGCCATGGGGGTCCCATCACGGACAGTGCAGTGTAGATTTTTTTAAAGAGGATCTTTTTGTCATACGAAGAAAAAAAGAATGTTACGTAAAAACAAACAAATGAACCGTTTCAAATGGCCTTTTTCCACTGGTGCTGAATTCAAAACGAGTCTCCACGTCTCAAGCTGCGGTGCTGAGTGGAATCCTGCATCCTGTGGTGGCGAAGTGTTTTGTGAATTTCAGGTTTTGCTTTTCATTTCCTTATCCCCCCTGCCTCTCATCATCCCCCTTCCCCTCTCCGACATTCTCCGTCTCTCTCATGCTCTGAATGTTAGTTTTTCACCGCGTGACGTTTTGGCCATTTGACACACGCCCGTTGCTAAGTCGGCTCCCTTTTGCCTGAGTGCCAGTACTACAGTTATGGACCACTGGGTTATTCTGATGACTGTAGGCCCGGCATTACAAGGGGAATGGACATGGTGTGTTTCCCATCCACTGTGCAACGGTAAGGAACCCAGGCCTCCATGTGCACTAAAAGGGGACAGCAATGGAGAGAGATGGGCTCCGAAACACTTCAGTGGGATTTCAGAAACTCAGTAGTACTTCTGCTTCACAAAATAGACTTTTCCATTTTGCGAAAAAACAAGTGGGGGACCGAAGTGAATGAGAATAATGTTGTGGCTTTGTGATAGAACACTGCTCTCTACAGTCTTGACCAAGGTTTGATAGAGAGCTGGCCTAGAACATCTGAAGGAACACAGAAATAAACAACATTTAAAAAAAGTTAGCTAAATACAACTTTTATATTTTACTTTATTCCATGTTATTTTTTACTTTACTTTTCAAAAAAGCAGCAGAAATTATTCATATGTGATATGAAATTATAATGTAGACCCTTGAATTACTAGAACGATGATGGTACCAGTCTCTGCAGTCAAACAAGTCTAGAAAAGTCAGCCGTTTGCTATTGTTGTTGTTGTTTTCCTGCTTGTATCACAATGCATTCTGGTACTTGTAGTCCTGTAATACTTCTTTTTAAAGGTGAAGAACATGGTGTGGTTTTCAAATAAATTCCTTTTCAGTTTTAAAGTGGATAAAACATGTTTATGAATTCATATGAAATGTTTTGGCAAAGGAAAGCTACAAGGAAAAAAGGAAAAACACAAATAAAGCTTTTTGTCTATAGCGGAAATATCTCTGGTTTACAGTGTGAGTTACATGTGTCTATATTGTCGGCTACAGTACAGAGTGATTACATCATCAAAGTATTCATAACTGCTGTTTCAATCAAACATGAGCTCTACCATTGTTTACAGTGTCTTTACCTACAGTACATTGCAGTCTGATGTTGATAAGCCGTTTTTGTAGTAAAAAAAAAAAATGTCTGCATATATTCATTGAAAAAGATTTGCTGTTTTTTGGTACATTTTGTTAATGGACGCTTGTCAAATTACATGAAACAGCTCATGCATTTAAGAAATGGAACTTGATAGAGAGCTGGGTTGTAATGTGGCCAAATCTTAGGATCAACCCTGAAGATTTTGCCAAATGTCATCAAAATGGATTTGCCACTTCTGACAATTCTCTTCCCTGTGATGCATGATAATGAAAAATATTTTTCAGGCTTAAACCTATTTTATTCAAAGAATGGACTTTCCGACCTGTGCCGATTGACGTTTAGTGAGTGCTCATAGGGAAGATGATTTAAGAAATGTATCAATCAGTGTTTGATAATTTCGCAACAAATAAAGCTACCGCTGAAAGTGGCCTCTGATTTTGGCTTCAAAACTTGAGCTTTTCGCTCAGTTCTGTCTGTCTGTAGTAAGATTGACTCCTCTTAATAACCTTCGATATCTCATTAAGTCAACTGTCCTGGAGGAATTAGCAAATTCCTTTTGGGGATTGCAGGACAATCAATACCGTGCAGTTATCTTCCCCTTAATACAACTTCCCTCCAATTATATAAATTCCCCATATTCCCTTAAATTATAACAACCACAGGCTACAATATGCTAAAAGTAATGTGTGTTGATCATGAAAATAGAGCAGAGACTATACCATACGCCTAGCAATAGTCTCTTCGATAGGACCCATTTTGTTTTTTTTAAGAGGGGATGGTGGGGGGGACTGAAATAGTGGTCGTTAGAAAAGATGGAGGAGTCGTGTTCTGGAAATGGGGTTTGATAGCAGTGAATGCTGCAGGTAGCTCATGCCGAGGCAGAAAGTGGTAACCCAGGGAGACTAATAAAGGGGAGAGGGGATAATTGAGGGTCCATTGAGATGGAGGCTATCTGCCATTTCTCTTATTTTCTATATTTACCTCCACACACCACCTATCCTCTGTCGGAGATGAAACTGGGTCCGGCTGCTATTTGTTTCCTGAACCCTCCAACCAGCTAATGGTGTTGCCAGAAAACTGACCGAACAGGGGGCATTGCATTCTGCTCACCACCTCCAATTCACCATATCTGCGTTAGCCGTCTAAAACGAACAGCGGCGTCACCCCTTCTGCAAACATGTCCAGCCAGATGTAGATGTTGTGAATCGGACGGGGTTCCGTGAGAATTCGATCTTAATGGCCACAACGTAAATCCTGTATGTTTTTCTCACACAGAAACCAACGTGAATGACTCGTGCAAAAGTTCCAAGCACAAAGTTCATGTTTGTATTAAGCCCAGTGGGACTGTGGCTCTCAGATGTACCTGTAACTCCTGCAATCAGTAATCAGAGTTGGAGGATATTAACCCAGTTTTTAAGGGCTAATGGAGAAAAGCCTCTGCTCTCTCTGGTTCTTGCCGTAATGGAAATGGGCTATAGCACCACGGTTTCCCCCCAGGCCTCTCATCTGTTTATCATTACATTTCCTTCTCTTGTTCCCAGCATACGTGTCCAGCACAGGTACCCTGCTAGTTCCACTGATGGTGCACTAACCTGCTTTGTTTGTTGCTTTGCTTACCATTAAAATAATATGAACTGGCAACCCTCTGAAGATACCAAAGAGCCCCCCCCACCACTGCCAATTACCAGATGAAGTAGCTTGCTAACTCTAGCAGCGGGACTCTGAAGTTCATTGGGGAACACTTAATAGGAAAGACAGAATAATTAGTTATACTTTGCTCCTGGGCTCTTCCTCTTACCTTGTTCTCCTCTATCGGCACTCATCTTCGTTTTTTTCTCGGTTCAAGTGTTTCTCCTATGCCCATCTTATAACAGGGGGCCCTTGTGAGATGTTGCCACAAAGCACTGCTTGACCTTTTCACAATCAAACGACAGCTGAGGCCCTATCAAGCCCCCAGTGAGCTACTTCGACAGCCCTGCTTTGCCAAGAGATTGCACCCCAGGCATCGCCTAACAAGATAACGCACGACCGGAATCATAGCACACTCAGAGCCAAATCGTGCCTCGCAATCTTAAGCTGTGAAAACACCAAGCTCCAGAGGTCGTACTTTAGTCAGAGTGAATCCCGGGCTGGCCACACACCAAACAGGTGAGGTGACAAAGTTCTCTTCATTCAGTTCTGGTAACATCGTAGCAAGTTCCTATACCAAAACAAGACTCATTTAAAAACAAAGAAAATGCATTTCAAAAGGCATAGATATTTCTCAGATACCCTACGATGTATCCAAAATATATGCACTGTATGTTCTGTATATATGCTTTTCAGTTTCTCTGTCCATAGTTGAAGTACATTTCAAATCCTGTTCAGACATTGTCTGTGGTCCAGGTCATGTCCCTGCAACATCACATTTAAGTCATGTAGCAGAGGCTCCCATCCAGAGGGTTTTTATCACAGCATACTCATTGCCCGCATAAGCGACATGCTCTACTAACCAATGGCATCATCTGGCTATAGAACCTTGGCAATGTTGTCTGGTTTCCTTCCTCTGCAATCCACCTCACATCTATGACTTTGAAAGTCCTCATTCAAAGGATTTTGTGTCCGTGTGCAAACGACATGGGGGACATGACATGGCAGTAATGACACAACGAAGAGCTCAAAATGCTTGCATGCTACGCAGCACGGCATGTACTGCCTGGTGCTTTCGAAAGATCTGTTGACCATGTTTAACACGCTGGTGAAGTGAAAGATTGACGACAGGCATGTTTTTCCTTTGAAGATTCCCGTTTTTTTCTCTAAACAAGCCCTCGAACACAACCCTCACTTCGCAGTCCTGTGTACTCGTACCTTTCTTTAACTTCAGGACACGTACCCCATCGGTAAGCAGTAACAATACATTCTGTTTGCAATGTTAATTTCCTTCGTTTAACACATATTTTAGCATAATTAACGGCAGGGAGACAAGCTGCTTCTAATTGATTCTGCATTCGGCCAGCTGATTCTCATTCACTGGAACCTTTTCCCACTCACTCTCTTCTTCTCTCTCTCTCTCTGAAACAGAAGATGGTGAAGGGCTGCCTTTCTTCATTAATGAGCACCATCTGTGTTGAGGCTGAGAGAGGGAGAGCGAAAGGGGAGGAAAGGAGGGGCGGAGGGAAAATGGAACAATGTTTTGTAGGTAAAGCCAAAGAGGAGCAAAGGTCTGCAGCAAAAAAATAAAGATTGAAGCCCATCATAAAATGGCAGAAAGTTTGAAAGTTTCAGGATGGATGCTGTTATGTAGTTTGTATCCTGACTCTAGTGCCAGCGGTAAGTCACATCTTCCCCTTCTCTAGGAGAACATTCCCTTGTCCTGACTGTCTTTCCCCCCATAGAATCCCCCATTTATTTCAGTATCTTTCATGCAAACTGAACCAGTTCATAAGTGCAAGCAGATGTCTCCTCTCCGCGCGGTGAATGAGGGTGCTTCAGGCACGGAAACTCGATCCTTGGCATAGAGCGCAAACAGTGCAAAACTGTCATGTTTTTTCCTTCGTTTCCATCCGAAATGCAGGCATCAGGACTGAGCTGGATCCAGACACACTGTACTCAGCACGTGACAGATACCGCAAATTTACAATAGCCAAGATACAGTGCGATACCTCCGGTTTTTCCCCCGACCCTCTGCACAGTTTGTAGTTTCCTGAACAGGTGGTCCTTACGGCACTTTAGTCATCAGCATTATTCACACAGAGACTCAGTGTTTCAGGAGAACGGTAATTTTATCACTGTTAATGAAACAAGAGCAGCTCATTAATCTGTAGGAGGTAAATCAATGTCATGCTGCGCCTCAGGTTAGAGAAAATTACATCGGATGAGTCAGGGCACAGAGGGGTTAATGCACAATGAGCGCAGGTTGGATGTCATTAAATAATGTGTTAATTCGGTGCTCTCCATCACAAGTCCACTGTATTTATTAAACACATTCTACCAGACATGCATTCTCTGGGTATATGAGTGCTGTTTTATTACTGTTGCCTGAGGGCCGAAACTCAAGTAAAGGTTTTGATTGAACAGCTTCCCCAAGTTTATCATCCTTTCCTTGTTTGCCGAGTTCTGAGAGGTAATTTACATGAATTAGCGTAATAAGATCTAGATTTTATCTTCGGTGTGCCACTTTGTCCGTGTTATGAGGCATGCGGGGTCATGAAACATGGTGGGAGACGAGAGGTGCAACAGTTTGTGTAGAAAATGAACAGCAGTGGTTTGTTTTCATACAAGGATCAGATTAGATTTAACAAGAGCTAACTGTGAAACGGATAAAACAGGCTTGGACAAACCCTGGCCGGGATCAACAGTCACCATCAAATTGAAAAGGAGTGGAGATCTCATTGAAGATGGTAAAAGACGAGGAAGCCGTCTCATTTCCATTTAAATAGATGCACACAGTTGAGACGCAGGGCGGGTAAAATAAATATTTGCATTTGTGGTCGATTTGATTAAAATACCTTGGTGAAGCAGATGAAGGCCCACCTTTTTTCTTTTGACACAAGCATTCGAACAGCAAATCACGACTTGGAATGTATTTCTACGGTCTAGTGTTCTGAAAGCATGTTCAGCTGTTAGATATAAACCCACGGTTTCAGGCAATTACTCATAATGTAAATTATATTGAAGTCAAGCTTCATCTATCCTGTGATGTATGTCAGCAGGATTTGGTTCTGTGTACATAACTAACCTCTCTGCATATAGGAAAGATTCACTTATTTTGATTGTTATATTGTTTCTGGGCATCTCTGAGGAATGGTCTAATGGCTCCCTGTGTGATTAACTGGTTTTATCTTGCCCCACTGCCATTCACGTTGGGCAGAAATGAAGCCGGAAAGATGCATCGGGTCATATAATGGGCCACGTGAACAGGCACAGAACCAGATACCCATTAAAACCAGATAATTACGTTCGTGTAGTCATTAAAACATTAAAACGCTCAGGGATGCACAAAAACAATGCAACATTAAAAACAGGTGAACCTTTACTTACATTAGCATTGTTAATTGCGACGCTGTGGGTGACCCCTGAAAGCATACAAACAAAGATGAAATCAAATAGTCAAAATGCATGTGTTATTTTGGTTAGTAAAAGAATATTGCTTAGCAGTGGTCCTATTATTTGAACTACAACTAATGCAGGTTTTGTAATGTTGATACTTGATAATTATTATGTTGTTCCACCTTCTACTGAAGTCCGACTTGATGAAAGTAAGAAAGGGGACCATCCGTGATTGATATGGTTTCTGTAATACAACTCAAACGTTTCAATGTGACGGCAGCCATTCGTTGCAGTGAGGAAAGCTGTAGCTATTTCTTAACAGCATTTTGCTTAGATTTCACATTTCAACTGTTTTTTCAAGACGATGAAACGGGCAAGCTGCTCGTGTTATCGGATGCCAAAGTCACAGAACATACAATGGTATCATTTTTTTGGCCACAAAACCAGCCTCCAGAGTGGTTGCAGTAATTGCCCAAGGTCATGGATAATGACATGTTAATGTGGGGCTAACATACCCATTCGGTGAATGGATTTCATTTTATTCAAATCGGAAATGCCCACTAGATAATGAGATGGTTGCCATAGCATATTGATGAACTCTAATTAGGTAATTATGCCCAATCTTGGTTCAAGCTTTTGGTCCTTTCAGAATACGTAGTAATTGAAATAGATGACTACCAATTCGTACTGGTTATGTATGAAGTAACATGTTAATGCTTAAGAAAGTGTAGTTAGGAAGCTGTAGTTTCCTACTTAGCTTAACATCTTTGTTGTGGTATTTGTGTGCAATTCTTAACATAATCGTGTGTATATCGACCACAGTACCTCAGTGAAACACGCATATTGTCAAAAGTTAAACACTACAACACATTTGTGTTAAACGCTACAACACAGCATTGTCCTTATCCCCTCTAAGACGCTTGCTCCTGTTTTAAAATCACTTTCCTCAATGTCCAAAATGTCCTCAATGTCCGCTAAAAAGAAATCTTACAGACCCTGGTTCGGGTACAAATTGACTGAGCTGATCTAGCAAAAGCACACACGCTGGCATATACCTGTAGCCTCCAAAAAGCCCTGATTGTCAAGCATTTTGGCAAATTAGGAATCAGTGCACTCAGTCAATTCAGAAAACTTAACTTTTACCAAAAATCAGTTTCTTTGCAAAAAACACAAAAATTCTAATCTGTGCCATCCACAGGTCTGAAAAAAATTAAGAGATCACCGCAACTTTTTCTTTCCTTTCCAAAAAAGTCGAAAAGGAACGTTTTTAGTGAGGAACAGTCAACAAAACCTAACCCTCCATTTTCACCCATCATTTTCAAGTCCAACTGAGCTCACTCTGCTGTACATCCGGGCTTCAGAGCGGACCGTGGGTCTACTTCAGCAACCCTCAACTGCCATAGACAGCAAGCCGTACAGTGCATATGTTTTTATTAAACCGGCCAAAGCCTTTGATTCCGTTTACCTCATCCTAATCAACAGACTTGGCAGCCTCGGTTTCTCAGAGAACTGCCTTGCCTGGTTCAAAAACGTCTTTACTGATCATGTACCGGTCATCAAATCTAAGGGCTTGCTGTCTAGATCACTGTCTTTCATTGGGTGTTCCTCTGGGTTCGGTTCTCCAACTGACCCTGTTCTCTGTATGTTGCTCCTGCAGCACGACACTCTGCTGTTCACCTCCATGCAGATGACACTATCTCATGTAGAATTTTCTGTTTTGCAACCAAGTCTCCATCATCCACGCTGCAAAAGATATCGTTGTTAAAAATGACCATCTTACCAGTCCTAGACTTCGGCAATGCAATTTACAGGGTTGCCACCAACAGTCACATCGAGTACATTAGATGTAGTTTATCATAGCGCCATCCGCTTTGTCGTTAGCACACTCTACAATACTCACCACTGTGAACAAATTCTCTGGTGAACTGGCCTTGGCTGCACACACAATGGCAGATTCGCTGGTACCTCAGCACGCTCCTCAATGTCTGCTTTCCCTATAGAAATTTGCGCTTGAACAGATACTTTCCACCAGTCATTCCTAAAGTCAATACTTCCTTTGTCGGTCATTCTTTTCAGTTCTCTGAAGCAGGTGACTTAAACAAAGTGCAAAAGCTTGACACTCTCATCACTCCTTACTCTTTTTACAAATCATTGTTTGAGTGGCTATTTCATCACTGTACCTGGTAAACCCATTATTCCAGTCACTTATGCTTTGTATCTCTCTGTATATATTCAGACCCCTTTCATTTCCGACATATTCTGTATTTTCATAGATTTAATTTATAATAGTTTGAATGCTATTTTTTGCAATCAATCTACACACAACACCTCATAATAACAATTAACTGAACATTTAAAACAGAAATATTTCACATGTATAGGTATTCAGAACCTATATTCACTACTTTGTTGATTAGCATTTAACTGTGGTAGCCGCTCTTCTCGGGTATGTCTCTACCAGCACTGCACATCTGGATCTGGGCAGTTTCTCCTGTTCCTCTTGTAGATCTTCTCAAGCTCTGTCATTTCCGGGCTTTAGCTGGGCCACACAAGGACATTAGCAGACTTGTCCCGAAACCACTAGAGCGTTTTCTTGGCTGTGTGAGGTTCTATGTGCCCTGGATCAGGATTCTTCAAAGAACTCTCTGGCTTCATCCTTCTCTCATTCCTTACCAATCTACAAGTCCCTGCCGATACGAAGCGTCCCCATTTCCCCATGATGCTCCTATTGCAATGCTTCGCTGTAGGGATTATCTTAGCCAGGTGTTGAGCGTTACCTTGTTCACACCAGGCAAAGCAATTGGTATTCAGGCCTAATAGATTTTCGGGTGGCATGTCATATGCCTGATACTGTAGTGGCTTCTATCTAGCCACTCTACCGTAAAGGCCAGGTTGACGGATTGCTATAGGTTGTTGTCATTCTGGAGAAAAACACTGAAGCTCTTTTCAAATGGCCATAGGGTTCTAGGCTGCCTCCCCGACTTAGGCCCTTCTTGTCCAGAACCTTAGTTTGGGTTCTGAGCCTTAGTGACTTTTTTCATTATAGAATGATGAAGCATACTGTGCTCCTGCTTTGCATCTTTCAATGTTTTAGCAATCTTTTTTATAACCTTCCCCAGATCCATGCACAAAATACTATCTTGGAGGTCTACAGAGAGTTATTTGGACTTCATGGCTTGATTTTTGCTTTGGACCCCAGTCAAGTCCTGGAGAAATCTCAAGGATGATCAAAGGACTCAGGATGCATCTGAGCTCAATTTGCCTCAAATTGAGAGTCATGTCAAAAGCCCTGGATACTTACATACACAGGATATTTTCCTTTTCAATTAATTGGCACACATTAAGAACGTTGTTTTGGCTTTGTCATTATGGGGTATTGAGTGTAGATTGATGGCAAAAAAGTACATTTGATCAATTATAAATAAAGTCTGTAACACAGCATATTGTGGGGAGAGTTGAGGGGTCTGAATAATTTCCTACTTTCCCTTTAAGTATCACCAACATATGGCGTAATTTATTAAGGTAATTTATTGATTGGACTGTTTTGCTTTCTCTCTCATTGTATATAGTTTCTTTTTAGAACTCTGTGTAACACATTAGGTAGATGTGTCTGTAACAGATATGAACTCACCCACCCACTAGTTTACACACTGACTCAGACGAAGACTGTAAACATCTACAGCTGGGAAAGACAACTAGATTCAGCAGCGGCCCAGATGTTCTACAAGGGCAGGGCAGAACGGTTTTACTTGCTTTACATATGTTAGGGACACACACACACACACACACACTCACACACTGCTTGATTATTATTACTATAAGGGCTCTTGATTGGACTTAAGTAAAAATAACTTGGAATGGGCGTTAACTGAATGCACACACAACATTCCAGTTCAGTGTAGTATAGTACTCCCAGTAAAATCCACACAAAACGTCCTACAAAAGAAGTTGGGAGCTTTTCCAGCAGCAATCTTTCCCTGGCCCGAGTGTTTGGACTCAGTGTCCAGTGCTCCTACAAGCACTCCGATTGTTTGGTGATAGCAAGGTTTGTGACGAGAGTCGGACAATATACGAAGAATGTGCAACTAACAGATATAAGGAAGGAGGTTAGAGACGGACAGAGTAGGACACACTTCTGTTCAGTTTCCTTTGTCATGTCTTTTAGGTTTGGTGCAAAGAATTCAAACCCCTATTTATTAATCACCAGTCGGGTAAATCAAAACAGACATTATGGCTTCGAACCGAACTGATAGATCTAAGTTTCAAGGCACATTTCCAGTAACACGTCTTGTATTATCCATTTGGGACAAATCACAAAGTTGTTAAAGAGTTTGATAAGGAAAAAGTCAGATCAACAGTGTTGGGTTCTGCCTCTAAATCCTCTACTGCCCTCCTGGGTTGTTCAGGCAGTAGCTCATGTTATGACTGTTCACATTGGGGTTTGGGGGATTGAAATGTGGAAAGAGACTTGCAGGTCATTGACTGGTCACGCCGGTGGATAATTCTTAGCGACTACGCCACGCTCGGCTAAAAATATGATCTGAAATCTCTGTGATACGTTTAGCGTTTGCTGTGGTTAGCCGCGGTAGACAGTGTGCATTCCTCTATGATACTCAGTGTTGTGTCTCAGGTAACCAAATGAAGTATTAAGTAAAGCTAAAATATCTATCATTATTTATAATAGTGTTTTAAGCCAGATGTGGAGTTAGCCAAGCCACCGCTATGAACCGGAAAACTCCCAGAGGGGTTTGTTGCTTTTTTCCAACTCGTTAAATCATTTGGCCCTTCAAATGAAATCACTGAGATTTGCAGCGGGAGTGAAAAATGGAGAGACCCCTGAACCCTTAGCCCCGGTCGCTTGCTGCACGCTAACATGCTATGTCACAGACCGCTTTACCACGGCGGTGTCTTTGTGAGGCGATGTTTGAGTTTGAAGGAGAAGACAGACTCTGTCAGCCTTACAAGTTAGGGCACTAAGTGGCATGTGGTATATGTTTGGAGGACTCTAATTGCTCACGCGTAACGATGATGTACTGATGTCCACCCTTTGCCATCTGATTCCCCTCAGCAACACAACAGTCCTGTGATTTATACAGCTGCCGGAGCTGCCTGCTGCTTTGCTGAGGTACTGTGGCCCTCATTTTCAACAGCTGGCAGAAATGGAAATGAACCATTAGCAAGGCTAATGTTAAATTCCCTATATGAAAACTGCAGTCACTCCAGCCTCCAGATTTCCGGGTTTTTGTGTGCTTGTGTGGCGAACGGAGCCGATCAACAGAGATTTTGATCTCTCCCAAACTGCGATGTGATAAACAACGCGACGAGGGGGGAAGAACTTTAAGGAATAAATTCACTCCCTCGACCAGCATGCAATCCGATATACAATGATCCGTTCTCCCTCCCGCTATACATACTTTTCCTCCAGAAACAATCGGCCCAATAGGAGGAAACGGAATTAATAATTCATAGGCGACTGGAGAGAGACTGGCTCTTGGAATCAAGTGTTTTGACATTTGTCTCCAGTAATCCTGAGGACCTGGTGATTGAGTGTTTGAAGTGGTGATGAAAACGCCACAGCCGAGAGGAGAGTGGCCTGAGGGTGCTGTGTGGGAATGCCATGTGCTTTACATGATGACAACCACACCCCCCCCTTCTTCTTTGCACTGAATGGAGACCAACTGAATATCCAGTCACCTCTGGAGAGCAAAGGGGAGCCTGCTAGAGCCATTAGTATTCGGATCTAAACCAGAGGGAGATGTCTGGACACATATACCTATTTACACGTATGTACAAATGTAGGCCTACCCGAACACATGCACGCCTATTCCTTCACAGACACAAACACACACACACACACACACACTTTGGAGTCTCCATCCTTGTAGGGACACACAAGTGTATTCCCATTGAAAAGTCTCCTTCCACTAAGCTCAAAACATAAACCTCAGATCTTCCTAACATCTTTAAACCCACAAACGGTAAGTCTGAACCTAACCATATGCCCGTAAAGTTCATTCGGATTCGGATTCTAACCCTAACCACATGACCCTAAAGTTCATTTGGATTCAGATTCTAACCCTAACCACATGACCCTAAAGTTAATTCTCATTCAGATTCTAAACCTAACCACATGACCCTAAAGTTCGTTCTGATTCATTAGGGTTAGGTATCATGGTCAGGGTTAAGATTAGGTATTATGGTTGGGAAGTTATTGGGATTGGTTACAGGAAGTAGTGGCAAGGGTTAGGGTTAGGGTTAGTATGAAAACAATATGAACACGGATTGGAACTCAGTAACTGTAGAGTCAGAGTCAGTAACGTAACTGGCCATCAACAAACCTCTGTTGTCTTCCCCTTGCACACACACACACACACAAACTTCACAGTCATCTACAAACACACAGGACACAGACACCTTCAACCCTAAACCCAACCCTAACTCCTAAACCTAACCCCTAACACACAGACCTACCCCTAATTCTGATCACATTCTGAATTCTAACCACAAACATAAGCCAATCCTAAAGTAACCATTTCAGTTCCGGACAAAATCATCTGTGGTTGGCTAGTCTTGCGGAGACGTTTCGTCATCTGGGCCTTCGCACGGTACTTTGGGTCCTCGCCAGTATGAAAACGAGAACAAACGCACAAACATACCTTTACATAGACACACATCTATCCACTGCTTTACCACTGTGATGGTACACATGTGCAACCCCTGGAAAGGACAACTGTGAAAACCCCATCTGAGTAATTTAAGTTCATTGTGTTGGCTAACTGATGAAAGCTCTCGAGATAAAACCCTCCCCTCTTTTCCTCTCTCGGCGGCTCTGGCTGATAAGGCCAATGAACAGATTGTGAACAGATGTGATTACGGGCCAATAGCTGACCTTTGTGAAAGACAAACAGTGATACAGGCTGAGATTGGAATGGGTGGGCAGGTCTGCACGGCAAAGGAAGCAGGAAGGGGGATTGGACTAGGAGGCCATTGTATTTATTTAATAGAAGTTGTAGGGTGAGAGGATTAGCCAATCAGAGGACAAAGATATGTGGAGTAAACACTCTGGGTAACATTCTAGAGCAGTAGTTGTATGTCTTCTTGTGTTTGATGGTGTCACCTTGAGGAAGGTACTCTGCTCCTTGTTTTAATTCCATCATTTAAGTGTATTGTACATACATTTAAAGTATGTCTAATTCTGATTGTTTGGTCTTGTGTTAACACCTAGTCTAGTTCTAACATGGTTCTTTTGTTATGTTCTTATCTGCTTCATGTTATATTTATACTACACAATCAGATCAGTGTATCTATTAATCATCATCAACCGAAATAAATATAGAAACAGAATGCAAAGATATAGAATAAATGTTCTATATGTTTTATTTATGTTCTATAAATGTTCTATTTATCTATTCATTCAAAGCTACTGGATTTGCAAAATCCAGGTAGATGACGTCTGAAAAAACGTTCGGTGGACTAAACTTTTCAGTCCATCCCACTGGGTTTGTCCCTCGCGAGTAGATTCACGCTCACATCTGAACCATCAAATAAACATTGTCCTTATGCCGTCATCTTCTGGCAGGTCGGCTGAATAGGGCTCCACGGAAGGTATGACTAGTTGTCCCCCCTTATTAAATCGGAAAACAAGGGTAACATGTTCGGTCTGTTCGTTGGTTCTTGTGTGTCGCATGCGATTTCTGTGTCTTACTATTGAGAGATGGCATTTTCAAAACGAGGTCAATTGGCACAGGAAGAGACCTTAAAAGTCAATGAACACGCATACTTGCATAATTGCAAGTAGATCATTTGCTGGTCTCGCCAAGCTGTTGCGTAGCTTAGTGGTCAAAGCAGCTGTTTTGTATCAACAGGTTGTGAGTATAGAGCCAGGTCAAGTCTGTGCGGTTTGTTTCTTAAAATGCGCCTACTTATTCAAAACAACACTGCATAAATTATTTTTCATGCATTTTCCCAATGATTCTGACTGACATTAAATTGTAATTAGGCTACTATGGGGAATTATCAATTACGATCAAATGCGGGGATGTTTTCAGATACATTTGTTTCTGTAATGCAGCATGTTGTAAAAAAACTTGTGTGAATGATGTGTGTATATATATATCTGGAAAATCAGCCCAGTAGTCGACTCTGTGACGACTCTGTCGGCTCTGTGATGACTCTGTCGGCTCTGTGACGACTCTGTCGGCTCTGTGCCGACTCTGTCGGCTCTGTGACGACTCTGTCGGCTCTGGGCAGAAATTGGCAAAATTGCTGTCCAAGTGTACAAAGCTGGTAGAGACTTTTGGAGAACATGAACTCTAAGGCTGCAAACTCTTATCGCTAATATGAAACAGCGAACGTGGGGGACAGCATGTTTACTGATGCCTTGTTCTGTGATCAGTCGTCTGCCTCATGCCGTCCAAGTATCCCCAGCCCCTGCCGGTTTCAGGTGGAGACCCCGCGCAGGGTAGTAATGAATCACAGATGTGCAGGGCGATTGCCCAACCAAGGGCAAGTCACAACTATAAAGGCGAGCCAATTAATCTTAAGACCTGTCTTCCCTCATTACAATTCCGTCTCTACAGGGATGGATGAAAAGACCAATTACACTTTGAAGTTGTGTTTAAACACTGACGAGGGACTTTGGGGGGGGGGCTTTTTTAGTTAGTTTTCCCTCTTCATTCCTTATTTCTTGTCTCTCACTGAAATGTAAATAGTTGTAATTTAACATCAGCTCCGTGAAGTATGTGCATGTTCTCCAGGCCTGAGGGGTCAGCGTCTTATGTCTTTAACCAGTTTAGCCTTTTCACCCGTGTTTCCCTTACATGCTGAAGGTTGTTAATTTGATTGCTTCACATGACATTGCTCCATGTTCAGACATTGTACACTAACTGCCTGGGATTTGGCGAATTACAAACTGCAGTGACTCTCAAAAGTAATCACCCCCGTGGACTTTTTCACGTCTTATCCTGTACAGAATAAAACAGAATTAAATCAAAATGCATTAAATCAAGAGGTTTTGCCACAAATCGACACAAAAAAGTCCATTATGTTAAAGTAATTTTTTTTCTAAATGAATTAGAAATCTAAATTGCATTACTCTTCACCTCTGAAACACAATGTTTGTGCAAGGCGAACGCCTCATCGTCATGAGAACACCATCCATATCGTAAAAAATGGTGGTGGCAGCGTCATGCTGTGGGGATGCTTTACTTTCTCAGGACCTGGATAGTGTCAGAAGATATACGGCAACCTGGATGCAGCAAAGTTAGTATTTAGATACCCTGGGAAACCCACTGCAGTCAGAGACCTTGGACTTGGGAGAAGATGCATTTTCTGGCAAAACAAAACATGCAGCCAAAGCCACACCGGAGTGGCTTTAAAAACAGCTAAATATCCTTGAGTGTCCCAGTCAAAGCCCAGACCTCAGTCCAGTTGAGAGTAAATATTGAACACTGCTATTCGCCAGTGGTCCCCATCCAACTTGACAGAGCTTGTGCAATTCAGCGGGCAAAAATAGCTGTCCAGGTGTACAAATCCTGGAGAGACTTAGTCATGGATAAAATAAAGACTCTATAAGACCCATGAAGTCATGGCTGTAACTGCCGCAAAAGGTATCTTTACCAAATATTTGCTAAAGTGTGTGAATAAGATTTTTAGTTTTTTATTAGTAAATAATTTCGAAAATAATTTAAATAAAAACACTTTCCCTTGATGGCGTTTTTATGTTAATCAGTGGCAAAAGTCCTTATGAAATCCATTTTAGGACTAGGCTCTACAATTGTCAGAGAAACAACCTGTGCATTGACTCCAAGGCATGGACAAGTGCAAAAAAGATAACCACAGACCCCTTCCACACCAGTAGGGAAGCGGAGGGCTGGTAAAGATCAATCATGCCTCACAACTCCAGACACCTGGAGTATAAAGATTCTCAATGTAAAATCATCATCTAGGGTACATAATATCATTAAAATATTCAGAGAATCCAGAGAAATCTCTGTATGTAAGGGACTTACGTACAAGGATCTTAATTTCTCTTTCTGCATAGTGTGTCATTTGTCCGTACTCACTGTGTGTCGTGTGCCTGTACTCAATGTGATTCGAGTGTCCGTACTCTGTGTATGCTGTTTATTCGCATTCATGGTACTGTATGCTGTTTATCCGTACTCACTGTATGTTGTTTATATATACTCATTATGTGTACTTATTGTATGCTGTTTATCCATACTAATTGTATGTTATGTGTCCGTACTCACTGTATGCTGTTTATATGTACTCACTGTGTGTAATGTATCCTCAATGTGTGCTGTGTATTCGTACTCAATGGGTATCGTGTATCCGTACTCAATGTGTGTTGTGTATCCGTACTCAATGTTTTTAAATGTACAGTTCAATGGTATTGATGTTAATATAACTACAGTATATAAAATATATACACAGTAGTTAAAGTGAAGGCTACACTTTAATGTATGAAATAATGAATGACAAACCTACAAGATAGATGTGATCAACATCAACCCACATACCAACCACGCGTCAAGGACAAAACTCCACTAAAAGACTTCCTTAATTCGATGTGCTCCGGAGCAAAGCATGAAGTCTCATAATACCAAAAGCACAGCGGTTTCAATTCCAACAGAAATGGGAGAAAATGCCACAGATCGATGGATAGATAGAAAGATAGATAGATCAGAAAGTCTTGCAAGGCATTGTCTAACCCACTTCTGAGGTGGCACGCCTCTGGAGACAAGGACGTTTAACCTTGACGTTTAACTCTAAATATCCAATTTGTGTCCGCCGGGGAGCGCATCAGTGGGGTGTCATAATCCCGTCTAGCGGGGAGATAAATGGAGTGCCAGGGTTGTTGTTCGCCCTGCCAAAAGATTCAGGGGTAAAGGATTGAAATTAAATTCAAATGGCTGTTTGGCTTTGAAGATCTAAATCAGCTGCCCCTCTTTCAAACAGCAGGCCTGATGATTAAAGTTAACAGGAAGTCATGGGGCTCGGGGATTGGCACGCCCCAAAATAGAAAAGGTTTTGTTACCGCGTTATTGTATTGGTCAGGACGGAAGGATTTAGGCTGTATGGTAGGTGGCTAGGACCTAGAGACGTGTACAGTGGAGCCCCTACCCCGAAAATGGTGGCGTGTACACGGCATGACACCTGACTCCAGAATCTGTGTTTTTTGGGTCCCATTAACCGCCCCTGTCATGGCTGAACCTGCCGAATGTGTCACTACCACGGTGAAGACATTCATCGCCACCCTAGCTGCACAAATTACTGGGAAATAGGAAAAGCCAGACTCCCCAAATATGCCATTCTTTAGCACTCTTCGCAGTTGAGTGCGTTTCGCCTCGCCATTTCACCCATTTCCCAAATATTGCACACCTCAGGGCCCACACACAAGTAGACCTGGTGTTTCTGGGTTTGTTTAGGATCTTATATAGTCTTGCTTTTACCCATGAACTTGTAGTAAGTTGGCTTTTTAGAAAACACACAACTCAAATGCACAACAAAACATTTTGGCAATTGACTTGATATTTCCTGAATTAACAAGTTAAAGAAAGAGATTAATTATACAGTTTTAAGAAAACAATTGGTTTCTGAGACCAATCAGAATTTCTTTGAAGACAAGAAACTAATATCCATGGGTGTGGCTTACACAAAAAGCACACGTTAAAACTGAAGATGTAGGCAAATAGAGGGAAAGGGACGGAGAGCTAGCCATGCACAGGAGACTCATCTAAAAAAACTCACACACACTCTCTCACACACACATTTGCACAGACACAAAGAGTATAGGCAAATTATTTTTCTTCTTTTTCCCAGACGTTAAATGTTGACTCTCATTAAAATTCTACTTTTACTAATCCTGAACCAAAACCTTACCCCGACAGTCGACTCAATAACCTAACATTCATGCCTAAATTTAACCTAGACCTAATGCCAAACCCTAAACCTAGGCCTACCCCCAGTGACTGTTATTTTAAAGTTACAGCTACAGTGATCTTTTTTGTTTTGTTTCAACAGTGTTATAGCAATCTGTTGCCAGTGAATGGAAAATTGTTGTTCATGTGTTTCGGAGAAAACATAAAACCTAGCGTCTAGCAGAAAGGTAAACAAGATATTTCCTGATTTACTGTAGGAATCGTTCATATTCAATGAACATGTACTGAACAAACATTTGTTTTGTAATTGATAATCTGTGAGTCTGCTATTGTTTGTGCAGTCTGATATAAATATTAATTAATCTCTTGTCACATTAGTGTGCTGTTCGCTTGATACTATTTTGTTAGAAATTTTAATAAATAATGATTTGTTTGATATATAAAGCATGGTATTGCACATTTTGGGGGATATTCAAAATTAAACAAATATTATGATATTTATTAAGTTGATACAAAGTGTCTTCAATTCATAGATTCAAATAGTCTGTTTGGCATGAAATTATTGTAGGCTTTGTTTGAGTCCTTTTTTGCTGATTGCCTAAGACTTTTGAGAGATTATGTTTGCGTTCATGTCAAACATTTGAATATTGGACAAATTAAATTGTAATCTTTTTTGACATTGTAGGATCTTTTTTGTCTCCATTAGCTCTTACTTTGTGATTATGAAATGGCGTTGAATTAAACTTGTCATGAACCACCAGTTGTGTTTGATATTTGCTTAGTGTTTATTTAAGAGGAAAGAGAAAGGAATAGAGAGAAAGAGAATGTAGAAATTAGGGTGAGTTAAAAATGAGTGAGAACGAGAGAGAGGGAGCGTGTGAGAGAGAGAGAGAAAGAGAATGGAGAGAGTATACGAGTGGGTGGGCACCTAGCCTCCATATTACAGTACATGGCTGTAGTGGCGAACCTTTAATTGAAACCCAGCATGAATCTTTCAGAGGCAGTACTGATACAAAAAAGTAGTGTCAGAAAAATATGTATGATCAAAGCAGGATGCAAATCCAAAAATGAATATTTAAGAACGGATTAATATTTATATTGGCACATTGCTTGGTGAAGGTTTCTTCTCTTTATTGAGGGCATTCCATTAGTCTGTGTGGCTAGGATAAAGGCAGAATATACTTTAATCTTTGCCAAACTTCAGCAGAGAGGTGGAGCACGGAGCGGTGAAATCATCACTCCATTAAAGCCTAGAAGGAATGTATTGGATCGGTTGCCACCATATATTTTGGATATCTTTTATTTAAAATAAAAAGACTGCATGCAATTCAAAGCATGGTCAATTTGGCAGCATTTAGGCTTAGAATAAATAATATACAATAGTTGGTCTGCCATTGAACTGATGGGACAGGTGCCAATGCATTACTGTACATCACAAACCTAAACTGACAAAACACAAAACTAGAAACAAACCAAAAACCGAGAAAAAAAAGAAAACATAGAATGACAAAACACAAACCTGGGAGCAAAATGCAAACCTAGAATGACAAAACACACCTGCAATAGAAACAAAACAGACACTTAGAAACACAAAACACAAACGGAGAAAAACAATACAAATCCAGAAACAATGAGGAAGGTATTTTTCCACCAAATAATGGAGAATTACAAATAATCCTTATGACCTGATGGTATTGTGTGTTGCTGTCTGTGTGTGTGTCTGTGTATAAGTGCATCTGGGGTCTGTGAATGTATTCCTTCAAATACTTCGCAATGATTAGAATCTCAAAGGCTCAGAATCTCCAAGGATCAGAATCTCTGTTGAATGACTTCATGCGTTTCTAAGCAAAACTTTAGGCCTGGATTTAATCTAAAAGCAAGTTATTGAAATTGCAGCGTTTAAAGGCAATTTCCAGTTGGACTAACATATGCAGCCTTTATAGGGAATGGTAATCTCTGCCAACATTGCCTTGAAAATCCACAATGCCTAGAACCTTCTTTAATGTTGAGTCATGTCCTTTGTCTTTTGGTGAAGTTAGTGGTCAGTTTATTTCCCTCAAAACAAACATGCATGTAAACACATGATTTGAGAGAGCAGCATTATAATAAATCCCATTATGAAACCATGTTTTTACCTCTTTTAAGATTAATGATCAGAAAATATCACTCATTTTGTTGGTCAATAAAGAAAGCAGTACGCCTGTTATAAAAATTAATTTGAACTAATTGGATTCTATAATCCAGTGTCTTTAAAGGATCAGTTATATTTGTCTGGTTTCGGTGTTTAGAAAAAACTCTGATGACCTATAACTTCCCATCTATTTAACCTGTTGTATTACTACTTTTAAACTGTAGAAGAAAAAATGATCAAACATTCAACAAACATTTTTTAAATATATTTCTTTCAGAATTTGGTGTTGTGACAACATTCTGTTGTGACTTTCACCTTTGAATCTACTGTTCTAGTGGTATCCTGAGCATCCATACAGAATCCTGAATTGAAATGTTCCTACACACTATCTACTTCTGAGTACCCAATCAAATCTAAACAAACTGCCATCTCTGATTTAAGGTCACATTTGATTAACAAATAGCTGTCCCTCTCCAGAAGATCAGACCTCTTATTGGCAGGCCAATGTCAAGGTCCTTATCCCTTTGGATTTGGGTAATCCAACCAGATTACTTTTAAAAAATCAACCCCTAAATCATCAAGTCATTCATGAGCCTGAACTAAGGCTTGGATTTATTCAAACCTCTTACCTCTAACGATAACGCAGTGTCTTTATTACAAAATGTCTCCTGTGTCGGCAAACTTCTCCATCTGAACATTGAAAGCATACATGAGAGTGAGGCTGACGTGGACGTTTTGTAGATTTATATAGAGTACCAAATACTAGTCTATTAGTTAAATTCATCATTGGTACAAGAGCTAACGCATAAACACTGCAATGTAGGTTTAATTTAATTGAGCTCTGAGTTGTTTTATTTCTAGGCCATGCGGAATTGCTTTTTTGAAGGCGTATTCATTTCAAGGTAAAAGCATCCTAACAGAAAATGCAATAAGGCACTGTGGGTGAATAGCACACTAAACCATGGTTTAGCACTTGAAAGGCTCAACTAAAACACCCATAATTCCTCTCTAATTTCTCTATTAGATAGTCAAAATAGACACCGAACCAATGTTCTGCCACAACCTTATCCCGCCGTTTTGCAGGGAGACGGAGTTCCCTTTCAAACAGGGATGGAGTTCCATTCCCCATGCACCCCACGCCACGCCAGTCTGCCGCTACAGACACAACCTTGAACTCCAGTCAGAATGTTTCCACACAGTGTCCCTCGGGCCACCCCTTTGCTTTCTCTGTGTCCCATCTCTCCCACCACAAGGCCACGCACTGCATTCCTCTCGCTCCCCCGTAGCTCGCCGCCAGTCACCACGAAACCCCAGGAGGATTTTGTTTGGTTGTCGTCACCCCCTTCGGCTCCTGCTAACCGTTCTGCCGTTTTCTTCCATCTCTTTTTGGCTTGTTGCTTCCCAACTTTCTTCCCGTCCTTTTCTCTTCCTCATCTTAAGTCAGATTGTTCCACGTCTCAGTGTTGAGCGCTTTGAAATGCATTCCCTGTAAGGGATGTGCAATATAAACAAAGTTTTATGAAGTTTGATTTCGTCTCTACCCTTTTCTCACTACATCCTTCCTTTCTCTTTCTCTCTCTCTCTCTCCTGCCTCCACCAGACTGACTGGCTTAAGGTAGTATTTCTTTATTTTTATTAGATCCCCGACTTGGGCTGCACTTTGATCGCCCCACACGGCGTAAAGTGTTCCTGCAGCGTCCAGGTGCTGAGTGAAGCCATTTCCTCTGGGCCCTAATGTGGAGAGAGGTCCCGTGGCCCCCCGTCCCACGCCACACAGTCTGCCTTTGTTGAGGCTGGACACCAACCCACCTCGGCGCTCTGGGTCCCACTTGCGCTCAACGCACGCCAAGGCCAGCGAGATTGATGTGTGATTGGAACGTCCGGCTGAGACGCAAGTCGTACTGTTACACATTCTGGACAGCGTGCTGGTGGTTCTGCGCTCTCACAGGAAAGCGACTTCTACACTGTGATAGAGGCCTGGCAGCCTGGCAGCCTGGCTGTCACCACATTTGGATAATTGGGCTCCATGACAGAAGGATGGGCTGAGGCAATGGGCTTCACATTCATAAAGGTTAGGATTTTTATCAGGATTCAATGTCTGCCGCTGTAAACGGCTTCGATTCATGGCCCTTGCCTTGGCACGCGCATGCCATTTACACTGCAGGTGTGTAAGATGACATGTTTGGATTCCCATAGTAACTGATGAATTCTACTGTTTTTCTTCGCATCCATTTTCTCTATGGCGAATATAAGGAGGTCATGTGAACATTAGTGGGTTTATTATTTCCTGCCATGATTTGGTATCAGCTAGCGTAATGCAACAAATAAGATGCTAAAGAGAGTGCAGGAGTCCGGTATCTCCAGACCTCTCTCCCTATCGCCTCCTTCCCACTGTCCGATCCAGAAAACAAATCAACCCCCCCCCCCCGAGAAAAAGAAATGCCGGAGGGAGAGCAGTCACGTGTGTTAAGCAGAAGTACTGGGCGGGTGCCAGGCAAGAACCGATTGGGAGGAAGGAGTACTTAACAGGCCGTGTGACGTCCCTTAGATGTGTGTGCGTATGTGCAGGTTAAAGCCGCAAGCCTGTGGAATCCATACAGTGCTGAATTGTGGTCACCTCTCGAGCACAAATCTTCGACCCCATTTGACCCAAATATTTCAATTAATACCTCGGAGCACATCGGTTCACTCACTCTCCATTAACACCTCGTCAGGAGAGCACACCAGCTGCTTCAGTGAAGAAAACCATGCAGTACAGTTCTCAGGGAACACATCACATGCAATTATCCCAAAGCACATTCGTGATTTAGAAGTGAAGCCTGCAGTTTTGCAATATCTCAAGAGAGGGACACGTTTTTGTCTCGTTTTAAATCATAGAGTTCCAGGAAAAGCTCAGGAAAGGGGAGCGAGGTGGTGAAATGAATGCCCAGGTCAGTCCCGGCGGTGAGACGAGGCCACGGTGCGATCAGCTAGCGCCCTCCGCCCGGCGCAGACCGACACTGGCAGCCTGCTGACTCCATTAGCTTAGCGACTAGGGCTAGCAAAGAAGGAGAGAGACCCTGGTCTGTTATTACTGCAGCCTGCACCTCTGGGGAAAAGACGTTACGTATATTTTACTGTTCCACCATGGCCTTAGTTACTGGTTTCTTTTTCGGGGGGGATAGGTTCCCTCTGGATGTTATCTTTTGATCCCACTTCTTCTCCCTCTTTTTTTTCCTGCCTTATTTTTCTTCCAGCTGCAAAAGTGTTTATATTACTGCATATGGAGGCCCATCCCGCGGGTGTTGTAATAGCGCAGGATTACAAAGGGAGGAAGAGAGGGTATTAAATAGCCATGGAGAAATAAAATGAGGACAAAAAACAAGAAGCTGAAGATATATGATCATATAGAGTGGGAAAGGTGTTAAGTTTTCCTCTGGGTGTGTCTAATAAAGTTATCCTACCATATTGGGTTTTTTATCAACTCGTTTTTGCAATTATTACTTAGTTTTTTTATGGAGCGAGATAATAGTATTGTTTTCTTACAGTAGGTGTGCGAAACCATACTGATTAAATTAATTGGGTCCATGTAACTTTGAAGGTATTGGAAATATTTATATTTATAAAACAAAAATATTACATTAATTAAGAATTTATGAAGAATCAAGACTTACAAAATGTTTAGCTTATTAGTAAGTTAATCAGAAGCTTATGGAATGGTCTGGGTGCATCCTAAATTAAAAGGTGTGTAGCAGCGCAAAACAATATTAATGAGTTTTTGCTAGCTAATCCTTTACTATATTTCTGAAATTATGTCATTTTTCAAATGGTCTATCAGAAACAAATGTTTGGTGTTTTTCTGGTGGTTTACGTACTTTAATGTAAGCCTTGGCTGCAAGTATAAGACAAGGCCACAAAATGACTTTAAAAATAAGTTTTAAAAGTGAGATTTTCATTGGCAGTTCAAGGTGAAACAATGCCTTCTTGACCTGCTGAATGATTTCCATCCTCCCAAATACAAACCAATTTATAAATGATGGGACTCACTGGTGTTGTATTCCAACACTGATTCAATCTGTCTGGAATTACATAGGAAGCCCCTCTGGTATGGTAAGGGATTAAGCACTAGGGGTTCATCATATTCACTTCCAAAAACCACAGCACACGAGGCTATAAAATCCGAGGACATCCTACTTTCAGTTCGCTTCAAATCATCTCCTATATGAAACTGCAATTTTCAACGTAGAATCGAATTTTTTTGCACAATGTGCATTTAAACACATATACTGTTCACACAAGCACATCTTTTTTATTGTATTATTTCCCTCAAATTTTTTGAGTTTATGGAAATTCCTGCTAACAAATCATCTCATTTGGACGCATTCCTCTGTGATTTTTAATATAAAAACTCTGCATGTCGCTGGTGAATTATCTACCTCTGTAGGTGCCCTGCAAATATGACTAGAGCTGGTGGTGCAAGTGAATAACAGATTGTCTCCCCCTTGGTGAATATAAGAACCCCAGGCAGGGAAGACATTCTAAGACGTTCTATTAAAGTAGATCGTGAAATGGGTAGGTTCTCTTTGGTTTAGACGTCCTCCATTTCTCCTCACCCCCCACCTCTGTTCCTCCTCTTTGTCTTGCATGTTGTTGGCTCTTTGACTGACAGGTGCCATGGCCCTGGTGCTTGAGGTTTCTTCCTGCCATCAATCATCCGTCTGCCTTGCCCCAGGTCCGCGACCTTGTCTCCCAGACCTCCTGTATACATATACTCTTTCAAAACAAGGGAAGGCCCTTATTAGACCAGCCTTTTATTAGTTTAGCAAATCGTTTTTTTCATTGGTTAAGTAAATGTTTCTGTGTTATTTGTGAGACAATGATTAGGCGCTGTTTGGAGCCAGGTCGTATTTCTGAAAAATATTTTATATATTTCCATAAAAAGTCAGGGAAGTTTATCTTTAATCCAGATGTATTTTAAGGGATTGATAAGAAGATTGCTGACTGACTCTTTGGTTGTACTTTTCTCTTGCCTCAAATGTTGTTGTTTCCAGTGAAAAGTGACCATTTGGATCTTACCTAGTCATATTGGATGTATATTGCTCATTTTATGTACACGTGTTTATAACACTTCATAGATCATTTAGCCATTTGATATGGAGGTGTAGGACCTAGCATTCCAACACAAATAATGGGAAATTTGTTGATATTACAGTGCCAGGTGTCAAGTGTCTTTAGTAATATTGGGTATTAATGCAGATTCTGTGTTTTCCAAAAGTGTGACAAAAAGTCATATTTAGAGGTACTCTTTCATGTTGATGTATACAACTGTTCAACATTTAAAGTCTTTGTGACTTCTGTTTCCTCTGGTACCATCAAAAAGACTGCAAAATACCATATTCCGGCTGTGAAATTGTTGATTGGCTTACATAGGCAAATTCACAAATGTTTGCAACTCACAAATTGTGCTGCTGGCACAAACACATAGGGAACTATAGGTAAAAGAATGAGATGTCATCCATGAGACATTAGCCTCAGCAAAGTTTGCATTATGGCTGCTCCACATTCTATTATGGAATAAATTTAGGACTACAGGCAGAATTAGTGAGAGATTAACTATAAACATATCTTTAAAAAACAGAAAGGGCCAGATGCTGTTGTGATGGGACCGGTATGGGAGGCGCACAGTGGCACAGTTGAGGGTCGATGATTGTGGAGCAGTAGAGCTGGGAATCATTTAAAAGCCACTGCCTTTCCTCCAATGGCCTGGCTGCTTACTTGGAATGCTGAGGAGAGAGAAAGAGAAGCCTAAAGCCAAGCACAACATCAATATTCAGCACGGATCCCTGTAGGCATGCCAGAAAGCTGGATACCTGTGGTGCAATGGTAACTATCTGTTGAGTGCTATAGTATCCCTTGAGGGACGTGTGTGTGTTCGAGACTGGTCCCTGGTTGCCACTATTTTTTTCCACCTATCCAAAAGAATCCAAACTTTAATGTATTGACACTGGCAGTAGACCAAGCTGTCTCTTTACTGCAAAAAAGGGCATGATCAATTATGTGTTTACATGAAGGCTAGACATACATTTAAATGAACCATTTATGATCGTCTAATTCATGCTGAGATTGGAAACACTCATCAGGGCAAACTCAGGGAATTCAAATAACTCAGTGGCAGGAACATTAGCATGACCCACCCTTTTGGTTTGTTAGAGAGCAGCAATCTCCACTTTTGACTGGATATTGAAGTTACAGATAACTATGTCAGGCACACTACTCAACCTCTACAAATTCAGGACCACTACTCAATCTCTCTACAATGTCAGGCACACTACTCAACCTCTCTACAAATTCAGGCCCACTACTCAATCTATCTACAATGTCAGGCCCACTACTCAACCTCTCAACAAATTCAGGCCCACTACTCAACCTCTACAAATTCAGGACCACTACTCAATCTCTCTACAATGTCAGGCCCACTACTCAACCTCTCTACAAATTCAGGCCCACTACTCAATCTATCTACAATGTCAGGCCCACTACTCAACCTCTCAACAAATTCAGGCCCACTACTCAATCTCTCTAAAATTTCAGGCCCACTACTCAATCTCTCGACAAATTCAGGTCCACAACTCAACATCTCTACAATGTCAGGCCCACTACTCAACCTCTCTACAATGTCAGGCCCACTACTCAACCTCTCTACAATGTCAGGCCCACTACTCAACCTCTCTACAATGTCAGGCCCACTTCTCAACCTCTCTACAATGTCAGGCTCACTTCTCAACCTCTCTACAATGTCAGGCTCACTACTCAACCTCCCTACAATGTCAGGCCCGCTACTCAACCTCTCCACAATGTCAGGCTCACTACTCAACCTCCCTACAATGTCAGGCCCACTACTCAACCTTTCCACAATGATTCCATCCAAAGACCCTGGATTATAGGTAGAGATTTTCCACTAACCACTGCAGAATAATTTAGTATCCTTTCTTACTATTATTGGGTGTAATCTGATCTTAGATCTGTTGCTTGAGGCGAATTCTTCCTCCAGATCCATATATTGCCTACGGGTTAGCGATAGGGAGTTATCTCCTGCGGCCATTGATCCTATAGAGAGGAGGCAGCGGGCTGTGTCATTATGGGAATGCAATGGGCCGCCTCTCCTCATCTCCGCTCCTTTTCATGTCTTCACACCCAGTGAGCGTTCAATCGACTATATTTTTCTGCTGCATTGCCCCTTCTAAAAGAGGAGAGGGCTCTGATGGAGGGAGGAGGGAATGGGAGAAAGGGTTTGTGGAGAAGGCTCCTGACTTTGCTCTCTCTCTTTCTGTCTCCATTTTCTCTTTGTCTTCTTGGTAGCTCAATTTCTCTTCATCTCTCTGCATCTCCATATTCTACTATAGGTTTTCTTGAAAGTCCAATAACTCTGTTGATAGACTAAGCAGTATGGTAAATATAAATATGTATGTTGTTAGGATGGTGAACAGAAACCGATCTATCCAATAATATCATAATTATCGATTACTGTATTAATGTACAGTAAATAATGATGTACTGTATTTATGTACATACAGCGGTAGTTTGTATTCACATACTTGAATGTGTTGTCATGTATGTCTGATTATTTGACCTACAACTGCTTTTGTCATTAACAAAAAGGTTAATTTACAAAGTGTAAATGAAATGTTCCTTACAAGCCCAAGTACACACAAGTAGTGTATTTAACTGCGTGTGTGTGTGTGTGTGTGTGTTGACTTGACTTTTCTCTGTCCCAGGCAGTCAGTGAACAACAAACTCTGATCATCTATAATTCGTGTCAGCCTAGTGCCTGTGGCGCTGTGTATTGTAAAGAATAACTCTCACTCCCTGCCCAGGTGTCAACTGTCAGCCGCCGCAGCCACGGCAAACAATTACAAGGCGGTGGTCCTCACAATGTTCTGGCCTCCTGTGTCCATACGCCTTTCCTCCCCATTAACCTGTCAATTAGAACTCACCTGGGAGGAGGAGAGGTGAAAGGAGGGGAAAGGAGGGGCGGCGTACTCTTTCGGGGCATCATGTGGAGTGACTGGCAGTGTATTCTGGGTAAGTCTCTCAATGGAGACCCCCCCCCTGGTGCCTCTTGACTCTTCCCTCTGGACACTGTCCTTTTCCTCTATCTGTCCCCTCTGGACAATGTCCTTTTCCTCTATCTGTCCCCTCTGGACAATGTCCTGGTCCTCTATCTCTCCCATCTGGACACTGTCCTTATCCTCTATCTGTCTGCTCTGGCAACAGTCCTTGCCCTCTATTTCTGTCTCCTCTGGACACTGTTCTTTCACTTCTCTTACTTTTCTTACTTTGCATTGTTCTAAAAAGCTTGGACACAGCATGTTGTTCTCTGGAGGGAGAACTCTCAGATGGGCTAGAGGGAGGAAAAGTGGATGAGGGTTGGAGGAGAAGTGGATGAGGGTTGGAGGGGAAGTGGAGGAGGTTGGAGGAGAAGTGGAGGAGGATGGAGGAGAAGTGAAGGAGGATGGAAGAGAAGTGGAGGAGGCTGGAGGAGAAGTGGAGGAGGTTGGAGGAGAAGTGGAGGAGGTTGGAGGAGAAGTGGAGGAGGATGGAGGAGAAGTGGAGGAGGATGGAGGAGAAGTGGAGGAGGTTGGAGGAGAAGTGGAGGAAGATGCAGGGGAAGTGGAGGAGG